>PVLC010008649.1:0-29851 GCA_004027655.1 Graphiurus murinus | reverse complement strand
CCAGTCTCCTCCTCCCAAATGCTGAGATTACAAGTGTGTGCCACCACCCCTGGTTGAGACCCTGTTTCAAAATAAGAAATAGAAAACAGGGCTGGGGATGTGGCTCGGAGGTAGAATGCCCCTAGGTTCAATCCCCAGTACCACAAAAAAAACAAAAAACCGACAACACCCTTAAAGTAAACAAACAAAAAACAAAAGTTTCCAAAAAACCTTTCACTTGTCCACAAGCTTGCTCCATCCCTAAGTGGACTCTTCTCTGTCCCTTCTGCTTTGGCCCTTGATCCAGGCTTCATTTTCTTGGGAGGCAGCCCTGGGCTGTGCTCTCTCTCTCTACGAAAATGGCTAGCCTGTTCTTGCAGGAGGATGGATACATGAGATGATTTACTCAAGGGTCCCACAGCCCAGGAGAGACAGAGCTGGGTTTCAAACTCATAATTACCTGAATTTTATTCTGTTAAGTGATGCGGCTGAAAAAAAGGCAAGGGCTTTGTGGTGGTAGTGTGTATGTGTGTGTGTGGGGGGGGGGACTAGACTCTTTTTCTCAGTACACAGGGAGCCCTTCCATCAAGGGATTCTGTGAAGTTACCTGTATGCACATAACAGTCTTTCATCAGAGGAACAAAAGGGACAGGCTGCACTGACTCATCTGCACCTTCTCAGGGAGCCATAGAGAAGACGGAGGAAGCACCTTACTTTGGGATCATCTTGCCTGGATCTTAGTCTATCATCAGAATAGGGGCTCCCAAAGAAGCCGAACCAGAGATATTAGTGGGACAAAGCAGCCTGCCATGATGAGCAGAGCTGTGGACTGGGAATTGGACAATGGAACTTGGTTGGGTCCTGGCTTCTGGGTCACTGAAAGTTTCATCTGAGTCACATGTTACATATCTCTCTGCTTTAATTTCCTTATCTACAATTATAACCAGATCTTCTGTGCAAGTGCATATAATGTTTTCCTGGGGCGTGGGCTGGGTGAGGAGCCATACATTATCACCCACATACACACTTTCACTTTTTTTTTTTTTTTTTTTTTTTTTTTACTGGGTGGTGGAACCCAGGGACATTCTGCCTCTGAGCTACACCCTAGCCCTGGAGTTTTTTGTTTGTTTTTTTGTTTGTTTGTTTGTTTTTTGCGGTACTGGGGATTGAACTCAGGGGCATTCTACTTCTGAGCTATACCCCCAGTCCTATTTTTTATTCTTTATTTTGAAACCGAGTCTCACAAAGTTGCGGAGTGCCTCACTAGGTAGCTGAGGCTGGCCGCGAACCTAGATCCTCCGGTTTCAGCCTCCCGAATGCTGGGATTACAAGCATGTGCCACCATGCCCGGCTGTTTGTTTGTTTGTGATACAGGGTCTTTTTAAATTGCTGAAGCTGGCTTCAAACCTCTGATCCTCCTGTCTCAGCTTCCCAAGTACTGAGATTACAGGTGTGCGCCACCACACCAGGTTTACAACCTTTGCTTTTAAATGCCATTTTATTTATCCTCTCAATTCTGTAAGGTAGAAGTCATCTTCCTGTCTTGCAGATGAAGAAACAGAGGTTCAAAGCTAAGTGGCTAAAATTCAAGCCTGAGTTCTTTCCACTCCACCATGAAAGAATAAACCCATATATCCTCCATGGCCTGAGCTCCAGTCACTCAGTTAGCTGAACTCAGATTCCTACATAGTACAGCTCTTTGTCTCTGCAATGAAGCTGGGCGTGTTCCCCCATTCCAGCCCAGGTTCTGCCATCCTGCTTCAGGTGCGTTCAGGAGAAGACTTTCAAATCTAGGCTCCACCACTCACTAGAAATGTAACATTGGGAAAGTTACTTTTACTGTAGGAGCTTCCATTTCCTTACCAACTCTTCACAATTGCTTATGAAAATTAAATAGTATTTGAAGAGTGCTTCAATAGCAAGATTAAAATGTTTGTTAAAATATGGAAGTGTGTGTGTGTGTGTGTGTGTGTGAACCTGTAATCCCAATACAGCTAAAACAGGAGGATCCCAGGTTCGGGCCAGCCTCAGCAATCTAGCAAAGAGGCTCTCAGCAACTTGGTGAGACCCTGTTCAAAAATTCAAAGCAACTTAGTGAGACCCGGTTTCAAAATAAAGAATAAAAAATAGGGCTGGGGGTATAGCTCGGAGGTAAAATGCCCCTGAGTTCCATCCCCAGTACCGCAAAAAAAAATAAAAATAAAAATAAATAAATAAAAGCAAAATAGGTTTGAGGGTGTAGCTCAGAGGTAGAATGCCCCTAAATTCAAACCCCAGTACATGTGTGTATACATATACATACATAAATACACATACATATATACATATATGTATGGGGACTGGGGTGTAGTACTGAGTTCAATCCCAAGGACTGAAACAAAAAATTAGGGAGGAGGGATGACTGTGGGTACTGGGCTGTTTGAAACCTGACAGAATGGATATTTTAATCTCTATTGACATCACTTCAGCCTCCATAGAGCCCCTTTGGTTTGAGCTATCAGCCTCATTTTAAAGCAGAAACGGTGGATGGTGAGGGGGCAGCTGAGGGGGCTTTCTGGAATAAGGGGAACTGCCCACTGAAGTGCGGGTGTCTGGGACACCCAAGAGATATTGAATGGGGAAAGAAGGGGTGGGAGGTGATGGTGTGGCTGTCATGGTGGTCTTTCGAGGCGAGGACAGAGTCTAGCGTGAGAGTCGTTGAAGAAAAGTGTCTGTCAGGTCCAGGGCGTGAGTGCGGTTGTGGGGAGCCAGCATTGCGGAGTCCTAGACTGCGCGCCGGCTTCTCTCCGCCGCACATTCCGGAGCCGATCCCAGCGCCCTGCAACCAGTCCCCACTCCCTCCGGTGAAATTGCCAAATTAAAATGAATCATTTGGCCCATAATGGCCGAGGCGCTTATCGGGGGCGGGCGGACCCGCGGCGGTGCCTTATCTCGGCGGCGCACACGGCCCCGGCGCGCCTCGGCCCATGCTAACGAGGCCGGGACGTGCGCGGGATTAGAGCGGCGGCGGGGCCGGGCCTGCAACCGCCAGCAGGCCTCAAAATGGCCACGCGCGGCCCCCCGTGCGGAAAAACGTGAGCACTCGGGCCTTTTTCTAGGGGAGAAGCCACCTGCCGCCTCCCGCGGAATTGCTCGTCAGTTCCCTCCCCGGGCCCCCGGGCCCGCAGCAGAGCCTGGGCGCCCGGCCTCGGTGTCTGGGGTGGGGGGCATTTTCCAGGGACACCCCCGCCCTCGCCGCCGCCCCCTCCCGCCTCGGAGACTCTCTTCCTTCCTTCCCCTTTTTCCTTACGCAATATACAGAAATACGCGAGGCGGTGGTTGGTTTTCATTTCTTCTTGGTGGTTGTGTGCATGTGGTGGGATTGTGCGAGGCTGTGCGTGTGAGTGTGTGAGTGTGTGTGTGTGCGCGCGCGCGGTGGGCCAGGTCGCCTGCTTCCGAGTGTGGTCTTTTTGGCGACAGGTTGCGCGTCCCGGTGTGCGGTGCCCGCGCTGTCTGGGTGTGTAGCTTTGGCCCCTCCGAGGCCCTCCTGCGAGTTATTCGTTGGGTGCCGTCGCGCCCGGCTCCCCTCTCCACGGGCCGGCTCTGGGTGCCGGCTCGAGCGGCCTGGGCGATGCGCTCGGGTGGTTTCGTTGCGCTGCCGCGCGTGTGCGAGCCCGAGTGGGGCTGCGGGTCCGCGAGCGGCTGCGCGTGGCTGGTTTCGTTGTGTCGTCTTGGAGAGTGTGCGGGTCCGGCCATGTCGGCTCGGGGGGCCGCGCGGGGTTGTGCGTCCCCGCTCCCCTCCCCTGGGGCTGGGCCGTGTGTGGCCCGGTCCACCCCGAGTTGTGTGCCTGTGTGTTTGTGTCCTTTAGAGGTGCATTTGCAAATCGCTGGGGGCGGGAGTGGGGGAGGGCGAGCGAGGGATCGAGGCGCTGGTGGGGACGTCGGCATGGGGGCGGGGAGCGGGATTTCACATTTTATTCCAAATTATGATGTATTCGGGAGCCAGTGTGGGCTCGGAGGGGCGGCCAGAGCCCAGTCGGCGGCTGCTCTGTCCGGAGTCCAGTCCGTGCCTCGGTGTCTGAAGGGCTCGCTGGCGAGCGGGAGGCTCTTCCAAGCGCGAAGCTGAGCGGCGCTCGCGGAGCCGGCGCCTTGCAGCCGCCAGCCGCGGGCTTCGTGGGAGCCGCACTTGGGCTTCGCCCATTTCTGGTCAGTTTCGCGGGTGCGGCCGTGGTGGTCTGGGGGAGAGGCCGGGCAAAGACAATGGACGCCTTTTCCAGGCCTCTCGGCGTCCCGGGTGGGGGCCCAGGGGTTTACCTCCGGGGACCTTTTTCCCACCCCCTCTTCGGGTGAGCGACGTTACCGCGGGGGTCAGATGCCCGTCGCGGCCGAGTTCAGACTCCTATAGAGGAACGGGGTCAGTGCTTTCAAGAAGAAAGGATTTTGTTTTGCTAGTTATTGTGATTGCCAGTATAATCATCATCATCATCATCTTTGATTAACATGTTTTAATTAAAATAATCGTCCAAAAGCTCAGCATCATGTCCCTTTAGCTTCTTTGGAGGGAGAACAAAGCAGCGCAGTACCGCCCCGCCTCCCCAGCACTGTTTTCAAGCTGCTGGGTTTGGGGTAAGGAGAGAAAAATGGAGAGGGTTGGACAGAGATTCGGTCATAAAGCAAACACTAACCCCGAACTAACACACAGGGAATGGGTGGGTCCTCCCTTTTTTCCTTGCCTCCCTCCATTTGGATTAGAAGAGGAGAAAGAAAATCTCCCGCATTGCATCGAAAGCCAGGGAAGAATTATTTCTCAGTTTCCACCAAATCCGCAGCAAAAGGAAGGAAACCTTCACAGTTAACCCAAGACTTCAATGTATGATCATAAACTGGAAGATTTAGGCAAAACAAATTAAACAAAACCCACCGGGGAGGAAAAATAAAGCAAATTAAATCCAGCTACACCCTTGGAAGCAGTATCGGGTTTGTTTCACCCTCCTTCCCTTTTGCCTTGTTTCTTCCTGCCGCAAATTATTAGAATTCCTCCCTATTTCCATGCAGCAAATTATTAGAATTCCCCCCTATTCCTCCTGTCTTAAACCCCCAAAAATCGAAAAGTCATTTTGTAGGAGTGGTAGAAGGGAAGGTTAGGGATTGACCCCCTTTATTTCTCTCTCTCTTTCTTACTGTACTCTCCTCTCTCTCTCTCTCTCTCTCTCTCTTTCTCTCTCTCTCTCTCTCCTTTTTCTTTCATCAGTAGGAGGAATAGAAGGGACCTGAACTGATCAGATATCCCCTTCCTCCATTCCTGGAGGGAAGTATGGCCCTTGGAATCAGGTTCTAGTTTCGATTTGGACTGGAGGTGGGTAGACAGAGGTTAGGAAAAAAAGGGGGGAGGGTTCCAAGGTCCGCCCCACGGACCAGGGCCTGGAGACTCCGTTCCCCTTTCCGGGTGCATTTGCCCACCCATCCACATCAAGCCTGGGACTACCTCTTTCGTGATGGTTGCAGCCAGGGCCTGGCTCAGGTTTCGGAGCAAACCGTGTAGACACCTCAGTGCTTAGAAAACAAACTCAGCCATACTGAACCTAAACTGATTCCAGTTGGAGGGTTCAAAAATATTCTGGGCTGTCTGCCGGGAGGGGTGGTTGTTGTTGGGCTAAATAGTTATTCCTGATTGGTCAGGTGTAGGGTTCAATTTTACGGGGAACGGGGGAGACTCCGAACACCTGAAGGTTGGGGGTGAAAGTGGTTTAAGATTCCCTGGGCTGGTTGGTAGGGGCCAAGAGGTAATTCCCAGCCATTGACCCCCATTTCTCTCTCCCCCTCCCTTTTGCCCTCCCTTTTTCTCTCCACCCCCCTCGTTCCTGGAAACTCGCTTTGGGCGCGGCAGACCGCCCAGGACCATGCTGCAGCCTAACTAACTGCTGGTCTCTCGGTGAGAGAGGGGGAAAGCAAAGACACCCAGTCACAACCTCGATCCCTCTCCGACGACGCAGAGGAGTGGAGGTCCTATTCAGAGGGGCCAGGTCTCTCTAAATATGCCCCAGGTGAGTTTTTTGTTTTTTTGGGTTTTTTGTTGTGTGTGTGTGTGTGTGTGTGTGTGTGTGTGTGTGTGTGTGTGTGATGGGGGGAGAGTAAGCAATGTCCTGGAAAGTTTTGGGTCCTTCTTGAGATGGGGGAAGCTTAGGACCGAGAGGGGCCCAGTCTCAGATTGGGGCAGGTGAGGATAGGACCAACCCATGGTTGGGAATTCAGGATCTGACTGCTGCTAGCTGCCTCTGGCTTCCAGTAGGGCCCTTTCCTTTTTCCGGCCTCGGTAAAACCAGCTGGTTGGACTAAGCCCCCCCCCCCCCCCCCCGCCCCCGCAACTCCGATTGGTCTGGGTTCTGTGGACGGTTCACAAAGCCCATAACTTTGTTGCAGCTGGCGCAGGAGCTCCAGCAGGAAGAAGGCCGGGCCATTCTGGCTCACACCTTCATGACTCTCCAAGGGCCCCTGATGTGGAGCCAGAGGCCTAGGGCAGGCCGGGCTGTGCTAGAACACTCCTCCATTCCTGTCTGGAGTGGGCTTGGGGTTCTCCCAAAGTGTCCTGCCGGTATAGGTCGGGGCTGCTGCAGACCCCTTGCTTGGTCCCAGGAAGGAGCTTTTGGGATCCCCTTCTCCAGGTTCACACTGAAATGCTCTGGCAGCGTAGCAGTGGAGAGTGGGCCCCACATTGAGGGCCTCGAGCTGGGTCTCTGCCACACAAAGAGGGGAGTTGCAATGGTCTTGTGCCACTCCATCCTAAACCTCCCCGCTTCTTCATCCTCCCCAAATAACACAAACAAACCACTCAGGCTTTCCTTTCAGCATTCTTAACTGAAGCCAAGAGATGCAGTTTAATCACTGACAACCATAGGTGCTTGTGAATT
This sequence comes from Graphiurus murinus, assembly GCA_004027655.1. Taxonomy (NCBI): domain Eukaryota; kingdom Metazoa; phylum Chordata; class Mammalia; order Rodentia; family Gliridae; genus Graphiurus; species Graphiurus murinus. The sequence goes on along the minus strand of PVLC010008649.1, from coordinate 22,985 downwards.
CTCCAATGGCTTTCTACTGGGTGGGGCCACTGGCTGGGAAGATCCTGGGCTCTGGGTTTTCCCAAGGACTAGGAGAAGGGCAGGGAGAGGTCTGCCACCCCCCTTCCATCTGTGTTTCTCACAGGGAGCCTTGAAGATACAGATATTTATAGGCAGTTGAAGAGGGTATTTTGTCCAGGGTAAACTCAGCTGGGATATGTGCTCCCCTTTGCCCCTTGGGAACCTGCTTTCTGCTGTGGAGCAGAATGAATCAGAGGGTACCCATGTGTCAGAAGCAAGCTTGAACTCGGTGATTGTGGTGCACACCATTTATCACTCAGAAGCTGGGGCTTGAAACACGTGCCACTGGCTTGTACAGTTCTTCAGGGGCTGGTATATTTCTAGTGCATGTCACTACAGGAGGGAAAGCCAGGATGGCTGGTATATTTTTGGTTCATTTCCAGTGGGATTCTGTGGATACAGGCCTATTGTCTTCTCTATAATTGTAAACTCACTTTTAATGAAGCATTGCAGATGCACTGCCTTTGCGGCTTGTGTACACTAAGTCGTGGGGAAAATTGTCATTTCCAGGCCAGGTGAGGACTGGTACACCCGGGTACAGGCACGCACTGGCACTCTGCACCTCAGCTCTCTGCTGGTGAGGGTATGTGTTAAAGGTTGAGGAAGGTTCAGACTCCCTTCTGCAGTGGAAGGGATGGTTCCTGAGATGACTGGTCCAGAGCATTGCGGGGGCAAAATGGGAGCTCAATGGCTGCCAGCATGATTAGATACTTTTTAGCTGAATTGAATTTTTGTATATTTATTTTCTGCTTTAAAGTACCGTAATAGTATTCTGAGAGCAGAAATCTTATTTTGAACAATTTATGAAGTCCATTGAGTTGATTGTATTTTTATCTTTGTTTTTTATTAAAACAACTCATAATCATCTCCAAACTCTGGATCCCAAGTCTCATGGTTTTCTGCTTTGGTTCTTGCTGGGATCTGGCTCCATCTGGATGAAGGAAGACCCTAACATACTTGTGGGACGTGCAGTGGCTGTGGGCGCCTTGGAATATGGTTGTGGGGGAGAAAGGGAGTTTCTGGGCTCCAAGGTATATACAGGAGGTTAGCACAAAGTGAGATTGGAGTTCCATTTTCCAGAAAACACAAGATGGAGGGAGAGGGACTGGAGGAGTTCAAGGGTCTTCTAGACACTTCCTCCTGCTTCCGAAGGGGAGCCCAGACCCCACTGGCCTCTGGAACACTTTTTGAATGTCTGGGCTCCAAACCACCTTAGCTAGTCCTCCCTTCCAGAACTGACCTCACTTCTGAGTCTAGCTGAGCAGAATAGGCCGGAAGGTATCAGGCTGTAGTGCCACAACCATCTTCCTTCCCTTAGGGACCTCTCTTCTCCAGGTCTAGGTGGAGGAATACAGCAGGTCACAGAATAGGAGGAGGTCACCAAATAGCACAGACACCCTGGCCCAGCAAGGTGTGTGTGCTGGGGGAGTGGAGCTGGTTCCTCTGGATGATGATGATGATGATGATTATTATTATTATTATTATTATTATTGTTGTTGTTGTTGTTGTTGTTATTTTTTGCCAGCTCTGGCTGGGTGGCGCCGGTCCTTCTAGCCTTCATTCCCCACTTCCACCTCCAGGTTCTGGGTTCATGTGTGTGGCAGTAGGCTGGGGTGGGGGCTGTTGCTGAGAGGTGAAGGGTGGTTCTCAAAGGACCCCAACCCAACCTGACAGATTCCTCGCCAAAACCCAGAGGCGGGTGGGAAGAGCAGGGTCGGGGATTTGTTCCCTCCCCTTCCTTTGCGGCCTGAGAAGGGGCACGGGGTGATCTTTCTTTCTCTCTTCTTCGTACATTTCCTTCCTCCTTTTATTCCCTTCGGCTTTTCTTTCGCTGTCAGTATTCCTTTTCTTCCAATGTTTCTGCGGCCTTTCTCCATTCTGTCCTTTTGGTCCTCATTCTCTGTGCCTCCCAGGCACCGCCCCCCCCCCCAGCCCAGGGACCCCCTTTCCCGGCGGCCAAGGCCTGCCCGGCCTTCAGGGGCGGGGGTGTGCGTCCACTTGGCGCCGAGTTCGCGCGCGGCTCCTCCTCTCTCTGCAACCCCCCCACCGCAGCCCTTTGCGGGTGAGCCGGGGCGGTTGTCAGAGCGGGCGTCCGCTTGTCTGTCTGTCTGTCCGCAGGATGACCGAGCGGCCGCCGAGCGAGGCGGCACGCACTGACCCCCCGCTAGAGGGACGGGACGCGGCCGAGGCCCGCATGGCCCCCCCGCACCTGGTCCTGCTGAACGGCGTCGCCAAGGAGACGGGCCGCGCGGCCCCCGCCGAGCCCCCGGTCATCGAGCTGGGCGCGCGCGGCGGCCCGGGGGGCGGCCCCGCCGGTGGGGGCGGCGCCGCCAGAGACTTAAAGGGCCGCGACGCGGCAGCGGCCGAAGCGCGCCATCGGGTGCCCACCACGGAGCTGTGCAGACCTCCCGGACCCGCGCCGGCTCCCGCGCCCGCCTCGGCCCCAGCGGAGCTGCCCGGTGACGGCCGCATGGTGCAGCTGAGCCCGCCCGCGCTGGCCGCCCCCGGGGGCCCCGGACGCGCGCTGCTCTACAGCCTCGGCCAGCCGCTGGCCTCGCTAGGCAGGTGAGCGGCTCGCAGCCCGGCTGCCCTCGGCACGCGGGAGGGGACCGCCCCAGCCGGGAGCCGGGAAGGGAGTGGGGAGGGGGGTTGAAGCCCCCGGACGTAGGCATGAGAAGCTGGAGCGGGGTGCGCCCCGGGAAAGAGCCCCTCGGAGAGCGCGAGCGAGCGAGCGTGTGGCCGGCGGGACCCGTGTGACTGGCGGAGTGCACGGTGTGTGGAAGCCTCGGAGAGGAGCGCACGCCTTCGGGGTGCAGGCGTGTGGCAGAACGCGGCGGCGCGCGGGGTGTGGGTAGGAGGGAGTCCCCTGCCGTGAGTCCCAGGCGAGTGTGTCCGCATGTGCTCCGCGGTGAGCAGAGGTGGTGATTTCGGCTGACAGTATGGAATAACTCTGGAAGCTGCAGTACCAATGGGCAGGCCAGAGAGAAGAATCAGGGTGGGCACGCTCAAGGGAAGCTGCTGGAGGGTGGCCCCGGCCCCGGCCCCTGGCCCGGGGGGTCTGCCTGGGTCTGTTGGTATGAGGACCCGGGCTTCCCTGATGGTGCACAGAAAAGGGTTGATCTGGGAGGCGCAGAGCAAGCCCGGGTGCTGCAGGACTGGCCGCCAGGGAGGAATCTGGGTAGTGGGCGATGGTGGAGAGCCAGGGGAGCGTGTGGGAAGTCAGGGATTCCGGGCTGTGGACGTGGAGGCCGAGGTCGGGTGAGTTTAGTGTGGGTGTGGGAATATGCCCCATTGCGGTGCTGGAGTTGTATACCATAAGGTGTGCAGGCCATGTCTGCCTCTGTAGGCACCTGTTAGGGAGTGGAGGAGTCTGTGTGGTGTGTGTTTTTTCTTGGGGGAGGTGTCTTTGGTGTGTGCGTGTGTGTTCATTTGCTCCATGCATTCACTGCTGATTCTTCGTGTGTGTGTGTGTGTGTGTGTGTGTGTGTGTGTGTGTGTGTAATTCTCCTATCAAATTCAAGTGTTAGGAGCAGGGTTGCCTTCCACATCAGCGGGTTCAAGACACACTGGGAGGATCCCTAATGAGTCTTTCTCCACAGCGGGTTCTTCGGGGAGCCTGATGCCTTCCCAATGTTCGCCACCAACAACCGGGTGAAGAGGAGACCCTCCCCCTATGAGATGGAGATTACAGATGGTGAGTGTGCCCTGCCTCCTTGGTTCCCATTCCTCTTCCTGGTTAGCACCTTCTGCAGGAGGGAAGGTGTCTCACATAGGTGGACAGGACACCTTGGAACCCTGAAATGCCAAAGCCCTTTACCCTGGAATGGAGCTGGGACTTGGCGAGGTTGTGGGTGAGGCCAGGAGGACGGTACTCATAGTCCTGGGAATAGGAGACATGGGAGAGGGACACCTAGTGGCACTTAGCCCAAAGCTGTAGGGTGGCTCCAGGCTCTATTCTGATACTCCAACAGGGAGGAGGGGAGGAGGGATAATGGGATAATTGACTCCAGCCCCCATCCTCAGGGAGTCCCTGCCCCTCCCCACACCTGTCTGGAGTCTGCTCTGGCCTGGAATCGCATGTTCAAGGGTTTCCTCTCAGGTCTCTACATTGCCCCTGTACCCCCACTTCCCTGCTCCACATTTGGGCTGAGTCCAGAATTCCTACCCTGGTTCCTCCAGAGTGGCCTCACAACTGTTACTGTGAGCTGCCTAAATATTTTTTGGCCCTGAAGTTTGGGGAAGGAGCCCATGAGTGGGGAGATTTGGAGGAGCCCTGCCCTCCTCCTCTGAGAGACCCAGCTCTCCAGAGCTGAGGGGCTTTGAGCAGTCATTGGGGCTCACGTGGTGTGTGTGTGTGTGTGTGTGTGTGTGTGTGTGTGTGTGTGTAGCTTGAGCTTCAGAGGCAGAGCCCTCTGTGGGGTTCTGGAGAGGGGGAGGCTGGAGTCTGATGACAGAATAAACCTCAAAAGCTCCAAACCTTTCTTGGGGTTTAGGCATGTAGAACTAAGAGCGAAGGGTGTTGGGGTGCTGCTGGATCAGAGAGCCTAGGGAGGTGGGGTACCAAACAGGGAGTAGCCCTGAAGTTCCTCAGGAAGGAGGCAGAGGAGACTGACAGGGAGGGAGGTTTGGGGGAGTGCAGGAGTATAGGGAAACCATTACCCATAAATGTTACCAGTGTATGTACCACCTATTGAGTACCAGAAAGGAGAGAGACAGAGGATGCCAGGATGGACAGACTCGGAAAGAGGAAGGAGTCAGAGAAGGATAGGCAGACCTGCAGGTGAAGGGGTGGGTGTGGGAGCGCAGGACATGTTCACAGGACTTTGAAATAAGACACTGAATGAAGAAGAGTCCATCAGGAGTGGGCCTGATACAAGCTCTAGTATCAGGACTTGGAGTGGATGCCTAGTGCTGAGTATTTCTGGGCCAAAGTTTCCTCGTGTGTAAAATGGGAAGAACAATGGCCTCCTCCCAGATGGTCAAGAGCACCATGAGGTAAAGTGTTTTTAGGGCCTGGCTGGGGGCAGGTGCTGAGGACGTGTGAGTTCTCACCCCTACCCTCTCTTCTTCCTGTGCCTGTCCGGAAGCTGTGGAGAGGTTCTGGGGACAGTAAGCCCTCTTCCATCAGAGTCAGGGGCCTCCTCAACACTGGGATTTTGTCTGTCGTAGTCACGATTCTTCTGGCAAAGGGTGGGAAGGGGTAGATGATAGCAATAACTGCAGCCTTTTGCTGGATACCCACTGTGTATCATGGACTTTGTGTTCTTCTTTTTCCTTTCTTTTCTTTCTTTCTTTCTTTCTTTCTTTTTTTTTTTTTCTTTGTGTGTGGTACTAGGGATTGAACCCGGGGGGGGCACTCTATCTCTGAGCTATACCTTTAGCTCTTTTTATTTTTAATTTTTATTATGCATTTATTTATTTTTGTGATACTGGGGATGGTACCCAGGGACATTCTACATATAAGCTACACCCCCAGACCTATTTTATTCTTTTATTTTGAAACAGGCTCACTAAGTTGAGAAGGGCGTCACTAAGTTGCTGAGGCTGGCTGTGAACCTGTGATCCTTCCGTCTCAGCCTCTCAAGTACTGAAATTACAAGTGTGCAAGTGTGTGCCACCACGCCCGGCTTATTTTTTATTTCTGAAACAGGGTCTTGCTAAGTCACTGAGGTTCTTACTAAATTGCTGAGACTGGCCTTGAACCTGTAGTCCTTTTGCCTCAGCCTCCTAAGTACTGGGATTATAGGCCCAGCTATATGTGCTTAATTTTTTTTTTTTTTTTTTTTTTTTTTGGTACTAGGGATTGAACCCAGGGGAATTCTACCTCTGAGCTACACCCCTAGTCCCATTTTTTATTCTTTATTTTGAGACAGGGTCTCACTAAGTTGCAGAGAGCCTCACTATGTAGCTGAGGCTGGCCGCGAACTTGCAATCCTCCTGTCTCAGTCTCCCAAGTACTGGGATTACAAGCGTGCGCCACCACACCTGGCCTATGCTTAATTTTTATTTAAGCCCAGGAGGTTAATATCACTGTTTCTGTTTTGCAGATGAGAAAGTTGAGGCTCATAGAGGTTAAGCACTCTGCTTAAAACCATGCAGCTGAGCTTTGAACCATCCTCAGAGCATTGGTCTTAAGCTTTGGAATAAGTCCTAGCCTCCCCCACCCAGTCTATCTAGCTCTAGCTGTGACAACAGTCATAATGCCCTCCTCTCTCACCAGAGCATTATTAGCTTTGGTGGCAGGACTGGTCCTCCCTGTGTCACAGCTGACTCCCTCTGCCTGACCTGGAGGCTCCAGAACCACAAAGAATTTCCTCTGAGGCAGCCCAAGGAGGACTGACTGCCCAGCAGGTGTGCCATGTTTTCCCAGCCTGCATCTGGCCCTCAGCAAAGAGTCAGCTGGGCTTGGCCTATGGAGTTTGAAAAGACAGTGTCAGAGCACCATGGGCAGGGCAGGGGCTGAGCGATCTTCCCTGGGGATAACATGGAGTATTTGTGCACATGTGCATGCAAAAGAGTGAGAAATGGGACCTTGAGCATCAGGTGTCCCCCTGGATGAGCTGGATCTGAGATTGAGCACTAGGCAGGGCCTGCCTCCGTCCTGGCCTATCTGCCTAGCTGTAAGATGAGCAGTGGGACTCAGGTGAGGTCTGGGCCTCTACCTTCCCCTTCTCCTCCTCTTCTCCCCAAGTTTCCTCTTTCTGAGGTCTGGATCCAGCAGTTGCTAGAAGAGGGCAAATAAAACTTCCAGGACTGGCCATTTGGTGCATGAGGGGCTGCTGTGTGGGGAGAGAGGCAGTGTCCTCGTAGGACCCCTGGTGGCACCCTCCTCTGTCTTCCCTGGCTGTAGGAATTCCAGGTCAGACTTGAACATTTGGCACAGTTCTTTGTACACACTGTGTCCCCTGTGGGTGCTGGTGTCCGTCACTGCTCTAAAGCCTTGGTACCAGGGTGCTAGTGACATCAGGTTAAGCTTTAATCTGTGTGTTGTACATGTGGGTAGACTGAGGCAGTAATCGGAAGCCTTCTTAGAGCCTAAGACCTTGGCTGTGCATGGCTGTCACTTCACTCCTCTCAGGCAGGGAGCCCACCCTTCTGATTCCCTTCCTTTCTGGTCTATGCTCTCTGCTTGCTCACCATCTGCCACCATGATTGGTCACTCAGCAAACATGTACTAAGCCCCTACTTTGTGCTTTCCATGGCATCTAGAATAAAATCCCTACACTTGACTGCAGGACTCTGTGGGATCTGGACCCTGCCTACTCCAGTCTTGCGCCCGCTACTCCAGCCAGGCTAGCTTCAGTCCTTTTCCACCTAAGGGCCTTTACACGTGCCATTCCCCCTGCCTGGTCACTCTTCCTCTACCCTCCCTGTGCCTGGTTGGCTTTGCTTCAACCTTAAGATTTTGCTTTATAAATGCTTCGCCTCAGAAAGGCCTTCTCTAGCCACCTTAATTCAGCATCATAGCTTTTTTTTTTTCTACTTCTTGTTCATCATCTCTCATCCCCATTATGATATAAGCCCCATGAGGTCAGGGACTCTGTTTGCTTTGTTCCATTATTCCTTAGTGCCTAGGTGGTTAGTAACAAATTGTTGAACAGATAGTAATAGTTAACATTTATTGAATGTTTATACTGAGGTGGCTATTGTCTTGAGTACTTCACTTGGGTGAAGCATAGAGCTATGTAACAGTCTTATGATTTTACTTACTCTTTCCATTTTACAGATGAGGAAGCTAAGGCATGGAGTTAAAGGGTCTTGCCCAGAGGGACTTGTCTAGTGACAATTCAGGAATTGAACCCAGAGAGTCTGGCTCAAGTCTGTCTTCCAACATAATGCTCTTGCACAAGTGACTGACTAAATGAATGATGTATGGTCCCTGTGCTCAACTGTTGGACAACCCAGAGAGGGAGCCAAGCACAGAAACATATGTAATAATCAAGAGTGTTGGGGACAAAGGAGCAACAGATAGAGGTTGGTTAGACAGATCTGGAGGGCTGACGAAAGATCTCAGAGAGAAGGTGACATATGAACTAGATGTGCAGCATGAGCCAAGTATTTTCCAAGAAAAAGGAAAGAAGGCATCCTAGGTGTGTCAAGCTTCCCAGTGGAGTCCTTCAGGGGATCTCGGGCCTATTCTAACTAGCGTCCTCCTACCTACCCTCTAGGTCCTCACACCAAAGTTGTGCGGAGGATCTTCACCAACAGCCGGGAGCGATGGCGGCAGCAGAACGTGAACGGAGCATTTGCTGAGCTCCGCAAGCTGATCCCCACACACCCGCCGGACAAGAAGCTCAGCAAGAACGAGATCCTCCGCCTGGCCATGAAGTACATCAACTTCCTGGCCAAGCTGCTCAATGACCAGGAGGAGGAAGGCACCCAGCGGGCCAAGCCCGTCAAGGACCCCGTGGTGGGGGCTGGAGGGGGCGGGGGTGGGGTAGGGGTAGGGGTGGGCGCTCCTCCAGATGACCTCCTGCAAGACGTGCTTTCCCCCAACTCCAGCTGTGGCAGCTCCCTGGATGGGGCGGCCAGCCCGGACAGCTACACAGAGGAGCCTGCACCCAAGCACACAGCCCGTAGCCTCCATCCTGCTCTGCTGCCTGCCACTGATGGGGCTGGCCCCCGGTGATGGGTCTGGGGCCACCCAGGACCAGCCAGGAGAGGACCCCAGGTCACTGGGATGGTGGGCTTCTGGGCAGGTGGGATAGAAGCAGGGCAATGGACTTGAACTTCCCTTTAGTCTGAACTTTGGGAAGCCCTAACTGACCCTGGGGCAGGCTTTTCTGTTTCCTGACTCAGTAGGAGGACAGGAAAATGGAGTGAAGTGGTAGGTACTTTTTCTGAAGATGGCACGGTCTTCCCCCGCCCCTAAACCCCAAGACTTCCCAAGAGAGGGGCTCAAGTGTCACTGCTTTTGACCTGGCGTTTGGGAGCCCTATTTGCTGAAACCTGGAATGACAGCTGTCACCTGAAGCATCCAGCAGCCTCTGCCTTGCCTTTAGCCCCTCCTGAGCTGGCTGGGATGGCTTTTGTGGCTGCTTCTGTCCACATATATAGGTACCCAATAGCTGCCCATTTCTTGAGCCCTGTCTTCACGCAGGCCTGCATTGATCCATCCAGTTTGCCAGCCTCTGCGGAGAGTCACAGCCTCGAGGTGCCTTCTTCAGGGCCTGGCTGGAGAAGATAGCCAGGGGACGGCCTGCTCTCGACCAGCTGGGCCAGAGGGTCAGAAAACCCAGTAGCCCTTACTTCTTGCTCTGGGGACTGAAGCTCTTGCTTTCTCCCCACTGAGACTCACTTTCTTATCCTGTGGCTGTGGGGACAAAGTCTACAGCCTTCTGCATGTCCTGTTAGGTTTTGTGTGAAGGCAGAGAAAGGGAAAATGACATTAGAGTGAAATTGAGCAAGAGCTATTTGGGGCATGTGCGCTTTGACTCCTGCACGTCACTGTTCATGCTGATGAGCAGACGCCAGATGGGCATGTGTTGGTGCTAAAAGGATCTGCGCAGCCCCCTGTGCATCCTCCTAGATGCTTAGAGGGCAGGCCCTGCCGCAAGATAGCTGTTTGTTGATGGTCTTGTCCTTCTTCAGAATTGAGCACAAACTCTTTCCTATGAATCATTTGTGTTTGGGATTTTTTTTCCCCCTTGATTAAGTCAGTGGTGGAATCTTTAGATCTGCATATGACCCAGGGCACAGCTCCACTTCTAGGGAATAGGGGATCCCTTTGGAGACCAGGCCCTGGCTAAGGCCCAAACATATGCACATTCACCTGGGAGAACTTTACCCTTGGTTGTGCAGCTTTCAGTCATGGAGGGTGTGTGTAGAAGGCTGGTTTAATGCAATAGCAGGGCCCCTCCCAAAGTTATACATGAAATTTTTGCAAATGGAATCCTTATCCTTCATCTTTTAAAGAAATAACTACTATGAGTTTTTTTTTTTTTAAATATAAAGTGAAGAATGCTTTTGTAGTGTGGACTACTGTCCCCTTGTTTATCTCTGGTGTTAATCCAGGTGGTAAGACATGGTTGTCTGCCTGTGGTACATTCTAAACTTCTAAACCCCTGGAACAAGCTACACAGAAGTCCGATGTATCTGTCATTGTACCTTAAGTCACCCCAGCCCTCTCCCATCAGGCTCTGCCTTTGAGGTCAGAGGGAAGATAGCCCAAGGCCCCATCCTGTCATGCAAGAGCCCATCACCATGGCTCCTGGAAAGCCCTTTTCATGTTCTGGTGACTTGTCCTGCTGTGGGGATTTGAGGACACCCCTGTGCAGACAAGGAATGGCCCCTGTTCCCCTCCCCTTCCTTTTAAGTTATGAGTCTATTCTTGAGTATAGGGACAATATGGTTAGTCACTGAAAGACTCTAACACTCCATTTTATTTCATACTCCCTCAGTCAAATTTAGATGGATGTTAGGGTTGGTTCCTTGCCAAGGCTTGGAGTTTCATCAGTGTGAAAAATGGAGCAACTGTCCTAGGCTCTGTGGCTATGTTTGCTCCCCAGTGTGGTTATAGGTGGATGGGTCTTATGAGACAGATCACACATTCTATCAGGATCAAGGGGTCTAAGTGTCAGTTTCTTATAAATACCCTGGCTTGGCCTGTCTCCTCAGGCAGTGGTGTGGATTGAATACCATCAAGAAACTGGAAGTGTTTTGAGATCATGTGTTCTGTTGCCAGTTGTGGGTGTACCTCAGTGATAGAGTGCTCGCCTAGCATGCTCATGGTCCTGGGTTCCATCCCCAGAACTGAAACATAATGTGTTGCTCTCAGTATCAGTCCTTTAGTGGGGTTTCCAGACTAAGCCAGGACCCAGGCAGTGGACATTTGAATAATTTGGGCTATGAACCACTTTTATCAGAGTTATCAAGACCCTTCACATTTCTCCAGTTTGTCTTAATTTCTGTCTTGTTTCAAGGCAAGGGACAGGAGTGAGAATGGAAAAGAGATTTGGGAACCTGGCCAAACTATATTAAATGTAACGCAGCTACTCAAATGGGCCTCAACAGGGACAGGCCCTGCTTAGGTCTGGGTAGGGACTAAAGAAGATCCATAATTTATTTTTCCATCTTCTCTACCCCATACCCTTCTCTTTCTTTTGCCTCCTTGCCCAGGAACAAATGGAAACATTCCAAGAATAGTATCTGTACAAAAGGGGAAAGTATAAAGGCAAACAAATGTTTTGAGGGAAACAAAGATGAATGCACCTAGAGGGAATCCCATCTTTTAAGAATTCATATTGTTTTATTTGTAGTGGCAAATGACAAGATGGTACAACTTTTATCCTTTTCTAAAAATAAAACAAGCCGGGCGTGGTGGCGCACGCTTGTAATCCCAGCATTTGGGAGGCTGAGACCAGAGGATCCGGGTTCGCGGTCAGCTTCAGCTACCTAGTGAGGCATTCTGCAACTTAGTGAGACCCTGTTTCAAAGTAAAGACTAAAAAATAGGGCTGGGGGTATAGCTCGGAGGTAGAATGCCCCTGAGTTCAATCCCCAGTACCGCAAAAAATAAATAAATAAATAAATAAAAATAAAACAAAGGGCACAGCATCTGTAGTCCACAGACAGCTATTTCAGCCTTCTGGGTGGGTCTAGCCGTACTTGTGATTTCAGTGGTACGTGCCCCTCTTGCCGAGGCCGGCCCGCCTGTCTGTGTACATAGCTGTTTTGTGGGCGGGCCCAGCACTTTCGGTCAATGTCGTACTGTAGTGATGAGTTGCGTTGGTCTCTGCATTCTTCTGCAGAAGAGGAGTAGCCGCTCCAGGTACCTTGACCTTTGTACAGCCCAGAGGCCAACACTGGGTGTGTGACAAGCGGAAACCCCCATGTGGTGGTGGTGATGTGTGTACATATATAAGGTTATATGGGGAAGATTTCTAAATAAACATTTTACAAAGGGACCTGGACTTTGTGCTTGCACGTTGGGTCTCTAAGGCCCGAGAATTGGGACATTAAAAGGAAAGGCATGGCTGGATGTGGTGGTGCACACCTGTAATCCCAGTACTTGGGAGGCTGAGAAAGGAAGATTGCAGGTCTGAGGACAGCCTCAGCAATTTAGCAAGGTCCTCGGCAATTTACAAGACCCTGTCTCAAAATAAAAAATAAATAAATAATTAAAAAGAACTGTGGGTGTAGCTCAGTGGTAGAGCGTCCTGGGTTCCACCCCCAGTACCAGATACCACAAAAGGAAGCATGGGGGAAGCTTTAGAACTCAGCTCTCATAGGAAGGAACAGCCAGCCCCTACGCTGAGGGCAGGACTGCTGGGTAGCAGGGATGCCCCCCTCTTAGAACGCCATGCCTGAAGCACTGGGGTCTCCACTCCCAAGAGAAAGGGCTGCACCCGAGGATCTGATCTGAAATGCCCTGCTGCTCTGTCCATTTCTCATTTCTCACTGCTGCTGCTTTCTCTTTGCTCCTATTGTACTTTCTTTCTCTTCCAGGCCACATTATTTTATTGCTTTATGACTTTCTAGTTTCTGCACCTTTGTTTCTTTTTTTTTTTCCCCCAGAACAGACAACCTATCCTCTCTTTCTTCTTCTTCGATTGAACCCAAACTACCTCCAAACTACACCACCAGTCCTTTTTATTTTTGTTTCAAAACAGGGTCTTGCTAGGTTGCTGAAAGTCTTCCTTCATTGCTGAGGCTATCCTCAAACCTGCAATCCTCCTGTCTCAGCCTCCCATGTACTGGGATTACAGGAGTGCACCATCATACCCAGTTTTCCCACTCTCCTTTTTACTGGTTGACTAGTCCTCAGTGTCCAGGAAACGGTCCTCATTCCATGGGACCAGCTGCCACCTTTGCATCCCCACAGGCCTTCCTCTACCATGGCCCTTCCTACCCTGTGTTGTCTAATATTTGTCTACTCATCTGCTTCTCCACTGAAATATGAGCTCCTTGAGGGTGAGACCACGCCTGATTTATCCCTTTGCCCCCAGAGCCTTAGGGCACACCTGACACAGGTTTCTTTCACTATTTGCCCAGTGACACACTCCTGGGTGTCCAATCTTCCAGCTCAGTTCTGAGGCCAGCAGGAGAGATAGCAGAGATAAGTGGGAAGAGAGTCATTCCTGCACAGATGCCCACTCCAAAGCCTCCTGCTTTACGACCTTCCAGTAGCAACCATGCTGCTGGGCTGGTCAGGAGCAGGTGGACAGCTCTGTTTTTACCTGGCAGAGGGGCTTGGGTGCCTTTTTTTTTTTTGGTGGTGGGGGGAGGTTACTGGGGAATTGAACCCAGGGGCATTCTACCTCCAGGCTACACCCCCACCTCTTTTTATTTTTTATGTTGAAACAGGATCTCACTAAATTGTTGAGGCTGGTCTCAAACTTGCAATCACTCTGTCTCAGCCTCCCAAGTAGTGGGGTTACAGGTGTGTGCCACCACACCCGCCTTGGACTGCCTCTTTTATGGAGGGGGAGTGGAGAGAGGTCATGAGCTTTCTGGGGCAGGGCTGCAGCAGCCTGGTTATCACTGTAGTCCTGGTGGGAGAGGTAGAGTGGCCTCCTGAGAAATGCCTGCCACCGTCTTCCCTGTTTGCAAAACAGTGATCAGCAGCCAGCACTGCCCCTCACACTCCACTGCCTGTGTGAACCAGGCAACCATGGGGCCGCAGGCCCTGGTGCTGAGCAGTGTCCAGCAATAGGGGCTTGTCAATCATGAGTCCGAGTAAGGGAAGGAGTACTTCAGAATCACCCCCAGGTGACGAGGACATGAGGCCTAGAGAAGGGAAGGGGCTGATCAAGGTGGCCTGGGATGTGAATTCAGGTCTCAGTCCAGAGCCAGTGTCTAGGCCCCTCAGGAAGAAGAAGAGACAATCAAAGGTAGTTGGTGTTCTTAGAGCAGATGGGCCCCAGTTACACTGTGGGAGAGATGGCAGCTCAGCTTGTCCCACAGTCTGCCCAAGACCAGGAACTATCCTATGGGCAGAGGAGAGCTTGCCTGTATCGGCAGCTGGCTGGAAGACAGGATCAGTGGATGGTGAGGAAAGTGGATGTGGTACCAGTTCATGGAGGGGGCCGAGACATGGGAGACATGGGTAGGAGTAAGCAGGAAAGGCAGTGGGGCCATGCAAAGAGCTTGACCTTTGGCATTAGAATCACCAGAGTTCAAATTGCAGCACCCCTGCTCAGTGTATCTGCTGTGTGACATGGAGTGAACCTCTTTATCTCTGAACTTCAGTTTCTCCACCTGTTAAATAATGATATTAACAGTCATCTTCCAGGACTTTCATGAAATTTCAAAATAATATATGAAGTTCTGTTTCATAGATAACAGCCATCATTAGTCCTGGAACTGGGCTGGGGCTGGGGCTGTTCTTGGGAATGTCAGAAGAGAGAAAGAGGGAAGAGAGGACAGGATGCAGAAACCTTAATCATCGACAGCAGCAGGACTTCCTCTGGGCCTGCCCCATGCTGAGTAATGCTGGAGAGCCGCAAGGGACCACCCTGTCCCTGCCTGCAGGAGCTCAAAGGCTCCCTGTCTCACAGGGGGACAGACACAGCACTGCTGTCCTGGAGGCCAGTGCTCTGAGAGAGGCCCAGGGCCATGGGAGATACTGCTCTGGTGCTAGAGGCCCCAAGTCAAAGTTTGCTGAACTAAAGGGACCTTAGGAGAAGTCTGAGGAAGGCTTCCTGCAAGAGGAGTCACTTCCTGTCCAGAGACCTAGCATGTGCTGAGGATGTTGTCCTCCTTCCTGGGTCCCTTCCTCCTGCCCAGGCCACCTGGGGTCAGGCATGGCTGGGCCACTGGAGCCAGTGATGCCACTCTGATGGTCCTTCTGGCTCCTGCTTTCTCTCCCCGCCTCTCTCCACTTGCTTGGTCCAGCCCTACCTCCCTCCCCACCTCCTGGCCTTCTCTGTCCACACAATAACAGGATGTGATCCGTTCGAAGAGAGGAAGTGGGGAGGCCGGGCAGTGCTGATAGCATCGGCTGCTCTGACTCTCCCCTCCTCCCCTCCTCGACAGAGCAGCCAGCCCCCATAGCAGCCGCCTCCCCCAGGCCCTGCCTGGGCCTCTCTGTGGGTCCAGGAGGTATACATGCAGGATCTTTAGGCCCACACATGCCTGTTTAAGCCTGTGGAGAGATATCCACTTGCCGAATCTTCTACAGGCCTGCCTTCTTGGGAAGCTTGCTGAACAAGCTTTGGACTCTGGGTCGCTTTTTGCAGTTTCTAGAGCCTAAGGGTGGCTGGGCAGGTCCTTGAGCCACCTGCCCAACTGCTTCCCCAGGTCCACGTGGGCCTAATGCAAAGCAGCAGGTGAGAGAATCAATTGAAAGGTCCTTGTTAAATGCTGGCTGGCTTGGCCTTGCACAGCCTGTGGGACAGGCTGCACAGATGAAGAAACTGAGGCTCAGGGCAGCCAGGGATTTGTCTAACCTCAGCATGAACTAGGAACTAGGAAGGAACAAGAACCTAGGTCTCCTAGTGTGCCATCACCCCCTTTAGGCCAGTACTATCCATAGAGTTTTCTGGGATGCTAGAAGCATTCTCTATCTGCCTGTCCAATATGGACTCTACTAGCCATGTGTAGCTCTTGAGTACTTGAACTGTGGCTAGTGCAACTGAGAACTGAAAAAAAAAATTTTTTTTTTTGGTTTTGTTTTGTTGGTGGTACTAGGGATTGAACCCAGGGACATTCTACCTCTGGGCTACACCCTCTGACCTATTTTATTCTTGTTAGGTTGCTGAAGGTCTTAAGTTGGTGAGGCTGGCTTTGAATCTGTGATGCTCCTGCCTCAGCCTCCCAAGTACTGGAATTACAGGTGATTATCACCACACCTGGCTTAATTTTGTTTAATTTGAATTAACTTAAATGCAAAGGACCATGTGGCTTTAGTTTCTCATCTGTTAAGTCACCATTCACTCACTGTCTCCTTTGCTGAACTGGGCAGAGTTAGCGACACAGACCAGTCAGGTAGTTGCAGTCATGTGTTGCACGCTGTCCTAGGGGTCAGCCAGGAGAGGATCTGACTCACCTAGGGCTCATGGAGGTTTCCCAGAGGAAGCTGGTTCTTGAAGGATGAGAAGGCGCTTGTCACGTGTGCAGAGAGGAACAGCATTTCGCAGCAAGAACAGTATGAACAGAGGTATAGCACTGGGAAGAGCAGGGTATGCTTTGGAGGCTGTGGTCTGTGTGTAATGGAAGTGTTGGGGTTGGAGAGGCCTTGGGGCCAGACCACCAAAGGCCTTAAATGTCATGAGGGCAACTGGGAGCCATTGAGGGTTGTGAGCAGGTAAGAGGATGTTGCAGGATCCTAGGGGTAGCCACTGGGGCCAGAATGGAGGCAGGAAGGCCAGTGAGGAGACCAAGAGCTGCAGTCACCACAGCATGGTGTGGAGACCTGCTTGGCAAGAGGCTGGGAAGGGCTGCCTGCTGCTGCAGTAGGAAAGAGCTGGACACCCTTGTGAGGGGATGGTGACTGCAGGACCCCAGTTCTTGAAGGCAGGGGCTCCAGGGAGCCCAGAATCCCCTAGAATGCAGCCCCAATCAGCTCTTTCTTTCCCCTAGCACACCTCCCCAATCTATCCACCCATTCCACTATTCAATTCCACTCCTATGAAATGCCAGCGCCCAGGGAAGAGTGCAGTCCAGGCACTGACGTCAGAGCAAAGAGAAGTACAGATCCTCGGTGAAAGAGTAGGCTTTGGGAGAGCAGGGCTGAGGGCCGCTCCATCCCAGACCTGGGAGGCCCAGAGGGAGAAAATGAGCCCCAAAGGTGAGTCTCCCATTTACGTCAAAGCCTGGCTCCTCCTAGGAACCTAGGATGGAGGACACTTAGCTCCATTTTACAGATGTGGAACACTAAGGTCAAGATCGAGTGGTTTATTTAAGGTTAAGAGGCTCAGAGAGCAGCCGAGCAAGGATTCTAACCCTGGCTGTCTGGGGAGCCAGCTCCTCATTCCCACAGCAGGTGAACCCCTAAATACTGCTGTGATCGCCATAGACAGGCAGGGCATAGCAGCAGACCATTGGGTTGGGACTCCTCCAAGGGGAAATCAGAGAACGGACCCCCATTAACTGGGGAAGGGAGGTTGGTCTATGTTATGTCATGAGTTCCCTGATAGGGGGAGGCTCAATGTCTCTGATTCTGTCTTAGTCATGCAGATGATGATCTGACAATAATGTCACCTCCCCCAGCCTGACTCCCACCCCCTTTCACCATCTCATGACTGAGCCCTCCAAGACCCCTGCCTTCCTGAGACCCAGTGGAGCTACGGGACCAGGTTGGAAAGCCCTTTCCCACCCCATGCCTGGTGACAGCCCAGCCAGCTGAGCCGGGGGTGGGGGTGGGGGGCAGGGTCCTCAGTCCTTCCCAGCTCCGGGCTCCAGCCTGGGGCCTGCTTGCTCCTGGGTCCCAGGCTCCGTGGGATCTGGGGGTGGGGTGGGCCTTCTGCCCTCTGGCTGTTCCCACACGGGCTGGCAGGAGGCCTGTCTCTCAGCGCTCCGCCCCTCTCTCCAGCAACCCGCTGGGAGCTGCACGCTCAATGGGCTATCAGGCTTGCCCATCACTCTCACGCCCCCCTCCATTATCCCTGAATAGGTGGGATCCAGACAGATACAGGCACTCCCAGCCCCAGGCCCCCAGCCAATGTCTCCCAGGACCGTCCAGGACCCCCCAGCTCTGATGTGCTACCTGGGCTCCGTTCCGGCACATTAACAGCCACACATTCTAGAGTGGCTTTCGAAACCAGGAGCCAGTGTGCTCAGATGGCAGGGCCTGCGCCGCTAAGATTCTGCTCTGTGAGCCCAGTCACAGGTACCAGTTGAAATCTCTAAGGCCTTCAGTGTCTGTCGCCCTCTCGCTGGGCAGGATGTCTCCCCTTCTTTTGGCTTTGGTGGCTGCAGCAGCTTCTGAGTGACAATGCCGGGAGAGGCCTGGGGAGGGCAGGACAGGGTGTTGGCTGCCTGGCTGGCTTTTTATTTTGGTGGTGGTGGTGGGGGCATTGGCCATAGGACCCTTTGGGGTGCACATCTGCTGGGCTGGGGCTCGGCCAAAGGCGGCTGGCTGGTCCAGTTGCCAGGCTGCGGCTGCAGGAGGCGGGGAGCCTGCTGGCAGGCTTTCTGCATGATGTTAATGAGGGCGGCCATAGGGGAGGGAGGAAGCGGAGCTTTTGTCCTGCACTTGTCCTTGGTGGAGGGTCCTCAGAGAGAGACAAGGGGCCCTCCTCAGATCCAAGTGGCGGTGATTAGCCTGCCATCACTCACTTTGATGGCTCCCTGGGCTCTGGGGGCTTGGACTGAGATGGGGAGGGACAGGGAGCAAGCCAGTTCTGTGCTATCCCTGAGCTTCCCAGAGAGTGTCCTACAGAGCGGCCTAGTTCAAGATCACCTCTGTTCTCCATTCTGTCTCTATTCTCTATTGCTGTCCTCTCCCCTCCATCCTCTCTTCCTTTCCCATTCTGCCTTTGCCATGTGGAGAGACCCTTTCAAGACTCCCACCCCAGGAACAAGTCTCTGTGCTGCATCTGCTGGTTCAGGGGTCTTTCCTCTTACTGCATTCACAGGACCCCTTGAACTGTGTCCATGTACCCTCATTTGAGTCCTGGTCTCCTCTCCTTATTTGTCTGTGAGTTGCTCAGCACTGGGACGTGTAAGGCTGGCCATGAGTGATCCTACCCTGTCCTTTACCTAGGAAATGCTCCCCAAGCACCAAATGATCTCATCACCCCAGAGTGGGGCCCAAACGGATCATTAGCTTCATTTTGCAGGTGGAGAAGGATGTGTGACTTGTGCAAGGTCACACAGGGTGGAGAGTGACTTAGCCCCCCAGCCTTACTCCAGGCTTCCTCTAGAGCAAGGTCCTAGGACACTCAAGAAGCTTGAGAAGAGAATTCAGGCAGAACATAAACATGAAATGGGAAAAAAATTACATGTTTATTTTCACCAACCTCCGACTGAAACGGAGCTTTTCATCCTTGGCTAATGTTGGCAGATCACAGCAGACACGGCAGCGTAAGCTATGTCTTTGGCTTTTGTTACCCATGGAAATCACATTCCAGCAGTGGCAGATGATCTTGAAGTATCATTTATGACCATTCTCATCTTGTATGGTAGGTTGCTTGATCTTGTTTCTTTCTTCTTTCTTTTTCTTCTTTTTTTTGGAACCTAGAGGCATTCTACCTCTGAGGGTCTTGCTGAGTTGTTGAGGCTGACCTTGAACCTGCAAACTTCCTGCCTCAGCCTCCCAAGTACTGGGATTACAGGCATGTACCACAACGCCCAGCTAGATCTTGTTATTTAAGACATTAATAAAGGGGCACATGTATCATTATATCATAAAAACCTAAAAAGCCTTGACAATTATATTTCAGTACCTTAGTTTTCTTTTTTTTTATTGTTTATTTTTGTGATACTGGGGGTTAAACTCAGAGGCATTCTATCTTCGAGCTACACTCCCAGCCCGATTTTATTTCTTTTTTTTTTGTTGTTGTCCTGGGGTTTGAACTCAGGGGCATTCTACCTCCGAGCTACACCCCCAGCCCTATTTTTTATTCTTTATTTTGAAACCGGGTCTCACTAAGTTGTGGAGTGCCTCACTAGGTAGCTGAGGCTGGCCTCGAACCTGGATCCTCCAGTCTCAGCCTCCCGAATGCTGGGATTACAAGCATGCGCCACCAAGCCCGGCCTTAGTTTTCATTATAATTCTGTGTATTGTATTTTGTGCATTTCAGACACTCATTTTATCTTATTTTATCTGTGGTGCTGGGGATCAAACCCAGGGCCTAGTGAGGCAAGCTCTCTGCCCCTGAGCAACACCCTCATCCCCAAGGCATTCATTTAAAAAGGGATCATAGATCCTGCCACCCTGCCCAAGGGGTCCATGACACACAAAACGTTACCCCCCTCCCCAACACAAAGGAGCTTTCCTGGTTGACCCGACAGCCCAGAGGTTGTCTTTCCTGGCCCCCATATCTATCAGGGAAGGGTCTGGGGTCTGTGTTCATTAACCATGGCCTCCCTCCTTGATCTTTCTGCAGGGAAGGTTGGAGGAGAGGTGTAGGCACTGACTGATGTGATTTGGCCTGCCACCTGCCACCACACATGTGCCAAACTCTGTTCTTAGCACTGAAAATAGAGCTATGAACAAAACGTTCTTTCCTTTCTGTGCTTTCTGTTCTTGATGGAGAAGTAGAGAATAAACAACACGAATAAGTTAAATAAATAGTGGGTAACATGGGAATAAATACTAAGGAGAAAAATGAAAAGGGAATAGGGACTGTGTGTATGTGTGTGGGGGGATCTGCAGTCTTAGAAGGGATGAGCAGAGCCTCAGTGGTGAGTGACACTGGAATAAAGGCCTGAGGGAGATGATGAAACATGTGGATGCCTGGGGAAAGAGTACAACAGAGGAGAGAACAGCTAGTGCAAAGGCTCTGAGGCCCCCATGTGCCTGGCATGAACAGGGAACCGCAAGGAGGCAGGTGTGGCCAGAATGAGGAAGAGAGGAGTGGGAGACTGCTCTAAGACATACCAATGTCCTAGAAGTTCTAGGACATTGCAAGGACTTGAGCTTCTATTTTTTTCTTTTCTTTTTTTTTTTTTGCGGTACTAGGGATTGAACTCAGGGACATTCTACCTCCGAGCTATACCCCCAGCCCTATTTTTTATTCTTTATTTTGAAACCGGGTCTCACTAAGTTGCGGAGTGCCTCACTAGGTAGCTGAGGCTGGCCACGAACCCGGATCCTCCGGTCTCAGCCTCCCGAATGCTGGGATTACAAGCGTGCGCCACCATACTTCTTCTTTTCCACTGGAGGATTTTGCGTAGGCAAGAGATGTGGTCTGACTTAAATTTCTGGCAGTCATGTTGAGAGCAGACCAAGCAGGAGTATAGACAGAAGTGGGGGGACCAGTGTGGGGCTATGGCAATAAGCCTGGTAACAGAGGAGGGGTTGGGATGGAGCAGAGTGATGGTGGTGGTAAGAGGTGTTAGAAGTCTCCATGTGAGTGGGGCCTGGTGGCGCATGCTTGTAGTCCCAGTACTTGGAAGACTGAGACAAGAGGATCCCAGGTTTGAAGCCAGCCTCTGCAACTTAGCGAAGCCCTCCCCAATTTAGTGAAACCCTGTTTCCAAGTAGGAAATAAAACAAAGTTGGGCGTGGCGGCGTGTGCTTGTAATCCCAATACTTGGGAAGTTGACACAGGATGATCCGGGTTTGTGGCCAGCCTTAGCTACTTAGTGAAGTCCTCTGCAACTTAGTGAGACCCTGTTTCAAAATAAAAGAATAAAAAATTGGACTGGGGGTGTGGCTCAGAGGTTGAATGCCCCTGAGTTCAATCCCCAGTACTGCAAAAAAAAAAAAAAAAAAAGAAAGAAAGAAATAAAATCGGGCTGGGGGTATAGCTCAGAGATAGAATGCCTCTGGATTCAATCGCCATCAAGACACACACACACACACACACACACACACACACACACACACATATACACACACACACACCTCCATGTATCTGTACAGAGTTGGGAGGATTTACTAATGTAGCCAATGCAGGGTACACCAGAGTGAGAGGGCAGAGTTAGCAGCTGTGAGGTCTTGTATCAACAGCAGGGAGCAGCATCCAGTGGGTGAGGTCAGAGGCGCAGCTCTGGATATTTTATCTTTTTTTGTTGTACTAGGGATGGAACCTGGGGGCATTCTACCTCTGAGCTACAGCCCCAGCCCTATTTTTTATTCTTTATTTTGAAACAGGGTCTCACTAAGTGGCAGGGCCTCACTAAGCAGCTGAGGCTGGCCGTGAACCCGGATCCTCCAGTCTCAGCCTCCCAAATGATGGGATTATAAGTGTGCACCACCACGCCCAGTTTATCTTATCTTATTATCTCATCTTATCTTTTTTGTGTGGTACTGGGAATAGAACCTGGGGGCATTCTACCGCCGAGCTACAGCCCTTTTTTTTTTTTTTTTTGCGGTACTGGGGATTGAACTCAGGGGCATTCTACCTCTGAGCTATATCCCCAATCCTATTTTTATTCTTTATTTTGAAACAGGGTCTCACTAAGTTGCGGAGTGCCTCACTAGGTAGCTGAGGCTGGCCTCGAACCCGGATCTTCCAGTCTCAGCCTCCCAAATGCTGGGATTACAAGCGTGCGCCACCACGCCCAGCTCATTTTCTCTTATCCTATCTTAATCTTTATTTTTGTGTGGTACTGGGGATTGAACCCAGAGGAATTCTACCTCCTAGCCACATCCCTAGCCGTATTTTATTTTTTATTTTTGAAACAGAGTCTCGCTAAGTTGCTGAAGCTGCCCTTGAACCTGTGATTCTCCTGTCTTAGCCTCCCAAATACTGGGATCACAGGTGTGCTCACAGCTGGACATTTTATTTTTGAGATGCCTGGTCTAAGCTGGTAATGTAACCTTGGGTGCTGTCAGAGCTGGGATGATCCTGTGAGATAGAGGTGTGGCATCAGTGGCCACTCAGTGAGCACCTACTAGTGTCAGCCACTGTGCCCAGAGGTTTCCTGCACTACCCCACATTAGCTTCCCACACACCCAAGAGAAAGGTGATAGTATTGTCCCACCACACAGGTAGATAAACTAAGAGCCCCAAGGGTAAGGAATTTTCACTAAAGTCACATCACCAGGAAAAGCAGAATTGGGATACTGACTGATCAGTCCCATTTCAGAACTCGAGCTTTTTAAAGCCATACCATACTATTGCAATTTCTTTGGAGTTTCATGGATCCTTCCTTCCTTCCTTCTTTCCTTCCTTCCTTCCTTCCTTCCTTCCTTCCTTCCTTCCTTCCTTCCTTCCTTCCTTCCTTCCTTCCTTTTTTTGTCATCAAGATACTTGCTTTCAAGTATCTTTGAAAGAGGTCAAACTATAATTACAATTAACATTCAACATTTAAAAACCTCCTCCTCCTCCTCCTCCTCCTCCTCCTCCTCCTCCTCCTCCGTCTTCTTCTTCC
>PVLC010008648.1:0-57153 GCA_004027655.1 Graphiurus murinus | reverse complement strand
CTCAATATGGCCACACTAGGGACAAAGCTTTTAGCACATGAATCTTTGGTCTCACACCTAAGCCATATCCAAACCACAACAAAGGAAAAAGAGCATGATCTCTGAAACCTTTTTAAAATGGTTCAGAAGATAAATAGCAGTTATCATGACATTAGAGAGAAGAATGATAACTAAAAGGCAGCAAAATTTTAAAAAATGAATGAGTCTTCTTAGGCATTTCTGTAAGTTGGAAATTATTTTTACAAGAAAGAACTTTTTTTTTTTTTTTTTTTTTTTTTTGCAGTACTGGGGATTGAACCCAGGGGCATGCTACCTCTGAGCTATACCCCCAGTCCTGTTTTTTATTATAATTTTGAAACAGAGTCTCACTAAGTTGCAGAGAGGCCCACTAAATAGCTGAGGCTGGCTGCGAACTTGTGATCCTCCTGTCTCAGCCTCCCAATGACTGGGATTGTAAAGCGTGTACCACTATGCCCAGCTAAGAAAGAATTTTTTAAAAATCATGATGTTCAGATCTTCTTATCCAAGATCAGTATAACCTGAATCTCCAGAGGTGGGGTGAAAGCCATCTGCAACTTTTAGCATTCCTTAAGGACTGCAGTGAGCAGCCAGGACTAAGAAGAAGGCTCCAGGAATCAGAGGAGTAGTTGGGGTTAACAACTACACTGAGGAGCCTCCGAAGTAATCACAGCTATTAAGTTAACATATTGAGTCTGAACTGTTTATTATATTTATGCTTTTCATTACAAAAGTAATATAACCACATTGCATAAAAATTGGAAAATATTTTTTTAAAAAAGAAAATAAAAAGTTATTGCCACTACACAAGCAATGAGAGCATTCTGGTTTATTTTCTTCAAGTATTTGTTAATGTACATGTTTGCTTCCTAGATAGTGGGACACCTTGAACCTATGACACCAGCTCTGCTGTTTTCACTTGATATTGAAAATGTCTTCAGGGCAATCATTTTTGATGATACTACACCAAGTTAATGTGAAGTTATCCACATAACTATTCCCCTACTCCTGCACATTCAGAGTGCCCTGATTTTTCTTTTTTTGAACTACAAATAATGTTGCAAGGAACAAATTCGTTCATAGCAATGTTTATTTAAGCCCATTTATAGATGTGGGATTATTGGGTCAGGATATGTCCATTCACATAGCCCTCAACACATTCAGCCAAATTGCTTTGCAAAAGAGTTTTAACAATTCATGCTGCAACCAGCAAGAGATGCTAGTTTTGCAGCATTTGACATAAATTTTTTTTTGGCACAAATTTAGTATGTGAAAATGTATCAGAAGGAGGCCAGAACCAGCAGGGCAACTTGGTTTTAACTCTTGTTCTTCCACTAATAGCAGCAATGCTTAATATTTTTCTATCATTTCATTTATTTTTCAACAAATATTTATGATGTACCTGTGTTCTAGGCACCATTCTTGGTGGACATGAATGTAACTTGAAAGTTGGGTGCCCATAGGGTAGTTTGTGGCTTATTTTTCTAGACTGGTCTTCACTGAGTCTGCTTTTGTGATTATAATTGTTCATCCTTGATGGCTGTTTAGCTCTTCACATCTGTTGGCTAATGGCTGCCCATTAGAATCATCAGGGTTGGGGAGCTCTAAACTGCCTGATGTTTTAAAGCCTAGTAGAACAATTCAGAATTGCTAGACATGGGGCCTTGTCATTATTATTATTATTATTATTATTATTATTATTATTATTATTATTATTTTAAGCTCTTTGGTGACTCTAATGTTTAGCTGGCTTTGAGATTCATTGCTGTAGGGCTCCAGGGGACATAGGTGCATTGGAGTTTGGTCTCAGGATATCAATCTGAGGTTTCAGAGCAAACGTGCCGATTTAGGAGAGGAGCATCTCCTTCCATCCATCTATCCAGACCCTCAGAGAGAGACACCAGGTGCTCCTGCTTCCACTATGCCTGAGACCTCATTCATCCATCTATCTATCTATCTATCTATCTATCTATCTATCTATCTATCTATCTATCTATCATTTACTTACCTACCTAGCTCTTATTAGTGCACTGAGTCTCACATCATAAAGTAGTTCAGAGTGTTAGGGACATACATGCACACAGCATGTAAGCTCACAGCACTTAGTGAGCTTCGCTCCCCCCACCCTCCGTCTCCCACTCCCATTCCCTCTCCTTCCCCATTCATGATACTGAGATTGGCAAATTACTGAGACCTAATCTTTACATGCTTACATATGTGTGAGTTTGAATAGCTCTTGCCTTCCCTTTTTCTGAACTTTGTGTTAATACTGATAACGTTGGCCTTATAGCCTTTCCTAGGTCATTTCTGGAAACCCATAAGGCTCATCAGCCATCTTCCCTCCCTGCAGAGAGCCCACAGGCTGTTCTTAGCAGGGGCGGGGCATCCTTAGCCCTGTCCTGTCTCTCTTGAAAAAGCACTCCACACTGCTTTCCAAATTGGAGATGGTTGTTATCCTCTGTAATCTACAATTTTTCATGCAGCTGGCTGTCTTAGGCTTTGCAAAGTTTTCCCTGTTCTTTCAACTTTATCATTCCCTTTGTGTAAAGACCAAGAATAAAGTACCCCTGGTACCAGACTGACAAATTTTAAAGTAAAAGTATCTGGGTCATGCTCAAAACAAACACTTCTGAGGCTGAGTGCAGAGGACAGGGCTCATTTCTTTTGAGAATTTAGGATGGTACTTGTCTACCTATTTGTTTAGTGGGTAGGGGGTTCTAGTGCAAATAAGAGTCCTAGTAGGCTGCCTAAAGTTGAGTGCACAGGAGGACCTCACTGTCCTACGTTCTCAAAATGAAGGTGGCTGTGACTCAGGTAAATTGGTCTGGGAAACTTGAAAACATCAGGCAGTTTTAAAGCTCCCTCTACTCCCAGTGATTTTAATGGGCAGCCATTTGCTCACAGACCTGGGGGGTAAATAATTATAACCACAGAAGCAGCTTTAGCAAAGATCCATCTAAAAAAATAAATATGGGACTGCTTTGTTTTCGATCTATAGTTAATAACCATCTTCTACCAACATTGACCTCATAACTTTGCTAAAATTCAATGTCCATGACCTTTTGATGCCTGGCCTACAAGCTAACTCTTTTAACTAGACTAGCACCTCCTCATTATTCATGTCTTGGATTAAAACCATTTTCCCTGAAAAGTCTTCTCTAATCTCTAAATTAAGCCAGTATCTATATCCTGGCTGTTCTCAACATCTTCGACTGTAGCCTAGGCTAAACATGCCACCTATGCTTGTCTCCCAAATACTATACTCCAAATAGACCTTCCAGTTCTTTTTAGATGATCTGACTTGGAAGAGAGTTCATGGGAGATCTGACTGCACATGTCCTGTTGGGCTCATCACGGAGGGTATGTCTCTACCCGGTACGCTTGATATTCGGGTCAGTGGCAAAACATAACACAGGGTCATTAATTAGGTAAGCATTTGAAAGTTAGGGCTGGGCCCAGCTCTTTAAGTATTTAAAAAGACTTTAAAAGTAGGGATAAGCCCAGTGTTGACATGTGCCAGAGCCAAGCCAGGCTGAGTCATGATTGAGCCTGAATATGTCCTCTCCCACTACGGACATCTTAGCACCTCTTGCCCAAAACACCTCCATGGGAAGCAACTGGGGTGCGATCCTCCGCTCAGATAACTTGTCTTCTCATGACACTGTGCAACGAGGGGCTCCAGTTGCTCACAGCCGAGTTTTACTGCTGGGAGAGCCTGGGTCGGGGCAAAGCCAGGAGGCAGCCGTGGCGTGGGACCAGTAACTACCACCCAGCAAAAATAGCAAGAAGATAGATGGGGGTACTCAGACTCTGGTGCAGACTTCACAGGACCCAGTAGTGACACGCCTCTGTAGATAGGAGTCACACAGTGCATTTTGAATTCTCCTCAAAGATGAATGGATATACTGAAAGTGGGACTTATTTTTAGTCCTTCTATTTGCATCATGATTACATTCTGGTAGTACTTTGTTCAAACTCAACAGAGATGCTTTTCAGGTATGTGTTCCTTGCTTTGAGAAAATGCTGTCACCTTCCCCAGGGACTTGAGTGGAGGCCTGAATTCCAGACACAGTGATAGCACATGGCTTTGGGGCTAGTTTCTGATACCAGACATGCAACAACCCCTTGAGAAAATGTTACTAAATAACTGATACACTATAATTTAGACAAATTGTTCTGCTCTTTAGGCCATGATTCTGAAAGCAATTATATCCCAGAATATGTTTTCTTTTAAGGTTAGAACAAACAATCTTTTTTCATCAAGCTAGCCTGCATTCTTGGCTGAAGTTTGCTCTTTCCAACTTTATTTTCTGTCATTCCCTACTAGGATGGTCCTCATGGTCCTGCCCATCCCGCAGTGAGAGTGAAGGAAGAGGGTACCTCTAAATTGTTTACCATTGCCCATTTGTTAACTACTTTGAGCATAGAAGAAGGGATATTTTGACGAGCACTGTCTTTTCTTTAACGCAGTAATGTGGTGTTCTGAGAGACAAGTGATCTACGTTCTCTGGGGTTCTTTAACCTTCTCTATAATACAAAGGGTTGATCTAGATGTTTTCTAAGTTCCCATTACTTCTATCTTCTTGACATGAGAAATGGCTTTTTTAGTAAAATGCCAGAGAAGGGTAGGGTCATCATGTATGCCATCTTGGTGACAAGTATGTGTGGAATAAAGAGTTGTGGACCAGGAAATCAAAGTTCTTGTAGTATAAACTACCAGTGGGACCTCCCTTAACCATCCCAAAGTGATAGCTATCAAAACTGAAAACAGGGTCATGTTGATTAACTGAAGCAGCATACATGAAAGTGCTTTGAAAATAAAATCATGTAGAATAATCAGAATTACTATTTCGAGGCTAGAAAAGAGGACCCTTGAGAAGTCATTTCTCAGCCTCTGGATTTTAAGTTGACTCAGTTTAAAATACCATTACATAAAATTTGTCTACCCATCTACTTTCAGCCACTGCAACAGAATTAAATGTTGAGAAACACAATAGCAAGATAATGGTAACTTGCTAATGGGAGAAGCCATGATTAAAAAATTAGCTAATGAGAGTAAACTGATGAAAATGAAGCAAACTGTTGAAAATCTGCATTGTTTTGCCATACCAAATTTGGTTAGAAAATTTTATATTAAGAAAATCACAGATGTATTTTCATGCATCTTACTCCTAGTCCATAAGTTAAAGGAAAATCATTTAAAACATTTGCAAGAAACTATAATGTAATCAAAGTATCACCTCTGACTTTACATACCTAGTATGCCATAAATCTTATATGTTAGGAATGAGACACTAAATGCATTTATAAAGTGAAGAATCTTTTTTTTTTTTTTTGCAGTACTGGAGACTGAACCCCAGGGGCATTCTACCTCCGAGCTACATCCCCAGCCCTATTTTTTATTCTTTATTTTGAAACAGTCTCACTAAGTTGCGGAATACCTCACTTAGGTAGCTGAGGCTGGCTGCAAACCCAGATCCTCTGGTCTTAGCCTCCCAAGTACTGGTATTACAAGCATGCGCCACCACACCCAGCTAAGAATCTTTTTTAAAACCTCAAACTGAGTAAACATGTAAGTCAGTGTCTTCAAAATCAGATTTCCTAAAGCAGCAGGTTAGAGCTAAGAGCTACCTTACATAGAATGGCACTTTAAGGAAGACCAATCACATCAGTGACTCAGAGCCTAATAGAAACCCTCTACATTTAGGAAAAAGATGTATTTTTAATTTCATATATGTAAGGTATATGAAATTAAAGAATAACCAGAGGTTACAAAAAAGCAAAAGTTTATCAAGGTTGCTTTTAACCTATCATTTTACTAAGAAAAATATAATTAATGCATTGTAGAGATAAAATGACATGTATAGTATTTTAATATTTGTTTCTTGTAGTAGGAGAAACCACCAAGGGTAAATGTTTCTATTGTATGATCATTAAAATAATTTACGCAAGGAATTAGTATGAGTGTATGTAGCTCAATGGTAGAGCACGTGTCTTACATGCATGAGGTCCTAGGTTTGTTTCCCCAGCGCCACAGAAGAATAAATAAATAAGTAAATAAATAAATAAATAAATAAATAGTGGGATGATCTATTTGTACACATGCATACACATATTATTTTTACATTCCTTGATTTAGCAAAAAAATATTCATAGGGAAGTGTAAACCTGATTGGAAAGTTTGATACTCTTTCCTTCTTTGATTTTTTTGCAACACTTACAGTGTGTATGAATCATTTGGTATGGCTGAATGGCCTGCATGTATATCTTGTCTATACAACTGGAAAGTGAGCTTCTGGAAGGAAGTTCCCTGTGGTGCTAAGCCCAGTGCGTTGTACATAACCTGGGTGCATGAATCTTTGAGTGACATGCACATTTGAAGAAAGGAGCCTGGTGAGATAACACTTAAAACCTTTATTCATTGATTTACAAAATGTACAATATTTACAACGCTTAGGCATTAATCCCATATTGACACGAATGTTGAAGGGAGGCTAAAAATAAATATGTGGCACATAGGTTAATATACACATCATGGCTCTTTGCACTTCAAGCCATCACCAATGGTGAGATTTAATGGAGAGTTTAATGTGGTAGAAAAGTCAGATGGCTGTCCAGTCCTGGATGTTCCACTTGAATGACCCTTCCTCGGCTTCTTGATGATGAGCAAACCATTTTCTTTCAGAAAATAAAATGAAAGCCACTCTGACAAGTGTACGGGATGCATGCAGCACTGCAGCACATCTGTGTAGAGTCTGCAATAGCTCCCCAGGTGGTGGATGAATCTGTACCTTTGTGGACCTGATCCCCGCACACCAGGCAAGGGAGCTTGGATGTGACCATTTTCTTATCTCTTGTTCAAATCACATGCAGTGCTTGGGAAATGTTAGTGGGTCATGATCATGCACAAAAATGGTATTTGTAGATATGTACAACACCAAATTTCACTGTCTTAGAGCATCTTTAGATGCAAGATCAACTGTCTCCTCTTTTAGTAAGAGGGATGATGAGGAAGCTATACCCTTACTTTCCAAAGGGGGGGGAAAACCACCATCTGGGGGCACATGCAAATGGCATCCTGCACAAGCAAGATGAGATAAACTCCACATGTCAAGATGGACAAATTCCCATGAAGTCGGACCTGGAAGTTTTCCTAGGAGGGTAATTCCACTTTCCCTCCCTCTTCAATCCTATCTCATTTCACATAACCTAAATCTGAAGGGAAAGGTCTCATGTTATTAAGCTTCTTTGAGCCTCAGTACCTTCATTTGTAAAGTTGAAATACCAGTAATATTCCTTATAGGGTTCTTGCAGGGATTATATGACCTAACTTATGTAAAGTGCTTAGCATAGTGCCTGGCACATAGGATGTGCTTAAATAAATGTCTTGCTTTCTTTCCCTCTAGTCTCCCAATTCAATCACAAGCAACATACTGGTAAGCCTACCAAACCCTGAATTAAGGCCACATGTTGCAACCTAGAATATTTTGTATCAGAGTTACTGGTGTCAGTTCATATTAGGTCCCTGAGGAAGTCTCATTTTACGAGCCAGAGACAATTTGCTGTGCTGGCAGTGGGGAGAGGGGTAGGGTGGGTGTGGGGGGAAGGTGGTCCTAACAACCCTGCTTTCGTTATTAGCCCCAGCTCCTCCAAGTTCCATGCAAACGTGCCCCACAACCCTGTACAGAAAATCAGACCAGTAATGGTCTCCACCTGGATGCTTCTGGGACAATGCCACAGAGGAAACCATGAGCAAGAACCTTGAGGCAAACACATCACCACTGCTCACTGCTTGCTGCCTTTCTTCAACACCGGTGCAAGTATTATAGATAACTTTCAATGCACATATATTACAACCTCTACCACTGTTGAAAAATAAGTATTGATCATTTTGTTCAGAATAAAGAAGTTTTCAGAATATATTTTAGTTTCCAGTTATGCTGTACAAAAATAAATACTGTTCAAAGGATTTATAAGGAAGAGCAAAAATGGTAACTTTGGGTGCCAAAATATAGGAAAGATGGCACAATTTTTACCCTCTACCTCAAAAGCAATATCTAAAAGAAATAAAAAATTTCCCGTCGAATCTCTTTACTAGCCTTACAATCTACTTTTCTTATCCTAGCATATTATTTCTTCTTTCTCTATCAATATAGAGACAATTTAATGCAGAATCTTCTCCCAAAATCTACTGGGCATTTGGCAGGTGAGGGCTCCTAGGCAGTAAGAACTGCAGATGGAGGAGGAAGATAGCTGGACCCCTCACTGGGCCCTAAAGGAAGCAGGACTAACCTCCACACATCTTCCCCTCATTCTATGCCTGAAAAGAACCCAACACCTGGAGAAAACAACCCCATCCTGCTTTGGGACTCTTTGGACTCCACTGGCCTGGTGGAATTTGAGACTTCATCGAATATAATTAGGCTTTAAGCCAAGACCAATCTTCCCAATTCAGTGGCTATGTTCCATGAAGTTGGGGAAAATCCTTCTCTAGCCACTCCTACAAATATACCAAATTTTACAATTGCCTTTTTATCTTTCACATGTAGCAGAGGGGATATGATTCCCAGCATTGAGAGAAGGTTAGGAAAATTAAATTAAGCAAATTGCTTGCCACTCTTCCAGGGACTCAGAATCTCAAAGGAAATAATCCATTCATTTTGGATTCAAAGTTTTAAAATTATAAAGCTTTAAGTGAATTCATGACTGTAATTAAACCAGTGGTGGTTCTTTACCTTTCTCCCCCAAAACATCTATGCATGTCCAAGTAACATATTCTTAACACGTCAGAGGATCCCAGGACCTCCTCCAGCTCATGCATATATTCCAAATCAAGAACCCCAGATAGCAATAAATGCAGAATTATCTCTTGGAGTCAAAACAAAAAGGTCTGTGGTATAGAACTTAGGATCTATACTGAGGGCAGGCTGGCTCTGATGAGATCTCAGTAGACTCAAAATGACAACACTGAAGCAATGCTTGTTCCTCATGGTTGGTGGAAATGTCTGGCCACGTTGACACCTGTGAGTACTGTGGTGTCACACAGGTAACTACTGTCAGACCAATGACTCATGCATGACTACGGTCTGCCGAGATCTCATTGATCCAGGGCGCTGCTCAGGTGCTACAATGTGAGTCCCAACCACACCCAAAAGCAGGACAAGATCATGGACACACAGCAGGGGAGCCCATTTGTCTGGTTTATAGGTGATGTTGTGGAGAACGTGGCATCTGTTTCATTTCGAGGGAGTGGCAAGTTACAGATATTTCCTTCGCAGCAGGAGGTACAGACCTAAAAGAAAGGAAGAGGGAAAAGGGGTGAAAAGAAGTCAGCGTGTCTTGGAAGGAGGCAGGGATTTGAAGAAACTGTCTCCCTATGGCCAGATGAAATGTTCTCTTCTACAAAGGACACACCAACCCTACGTTTAGGAAGGGTAAGGATGCTCTTCAGTTTAGAAGCAACAGAGTCAAAACAAAAACTCCCCGGCCTCAGCTTCAAGGCACCTGGGTTCTGTCTTTGATATCCCATCCTGTTGTTCTTACAGTTTCCCAACATTCCTAGGCTTCAGCTATTTTGCCTGTGAAATGGGGATTTAGAAACCTGCCCCTCCTTTTTCAAGGAGGTTCTTGCTGACAACTTGTAGCTATAGGAAGGTAAACCTTTGTCTGCCAAGTTTTCACTATGAAAATGAAGTGGCAACAACCCTGTGATTTAAACTTGAATGTTTACTTTCATTATCACGGTCTGCATAATTATCCCCATTCTCATGGGCGAGTTAATGTTGGAAGGGTTTTCATTTATGCAATTATTCCTGCTTTACTCCTGAATCATAAGAAAGAAATAAACCCAAAGGGTTATTGACAGAGATTATTTTAGGCCATGGTTATGCACAGAACAGACCAGCAGCTTCAACATCATCTGGGAACTTGTTAGAAATGCAGAATCTCAAACCTTGCCCCAGACTGAGAGAATTAGACTCTGCATTTTAACGAGATCCCAGATGATTCATATTCATGAGATGCTTAATATCCTATACAGTCATTATCCTGAAGAGATTGTGTCTATGGTCATTGACATGGCAAGACAGTGTAATTTTGAGAAGAGAGACTGGGGTCAGCAATGAATTTGAATTCTGTCTCTGTTTCTTACTAGCTGTGTGTCATGAGCATATGACATAACTTTTTGGATCCTCAATGTTCTCCTTGATAAAGTCACCACAGTAATCCCTGAGAGCCAGGCATTACTTAAAACCTTGGATTTAAGTTTCATATTTCAAACCAGGAACATGTAGGCTTTAGCTCTTAGCAGGAATTTAATTCTTAGTGTGTTTGAGAAGTTGCTTAAAAATCAAGAGTCCATCTTTCTTAAGAAAGAGAAGCTCTTCCTGACAGTGCTATTTCAGGGTATTGAAAAAGAGAGCTGGCCTCAATCACTAGGAAGACAGCCTGGCAGAAGTAGGAGATGCTGAATGAAGTCTGATGTGTTAAGACTGGAACTACAACAGGCAGGAGAGGCAGGGACTCTGCTCATTCCAACCACAGGAATCTCTGATTCTCTGCATTCTTCTTCAGTGCTGCCTCAAAGTAAACTTTACACAAAGTGCTTCTGTATACAGGCCCCCATGAAGTTTCAGGGGAGCAAATCCACAAGATGATTCTCTTGTCCCCACCTATCAAGCATCTGGGGAGCCAGTGGAGACCTTTCTCAAACTGTCTTCCTAGTAAAGACAGGAGCTCGCACTCTACAGAGAGCTGTGAAAGCAGCCTTGCCTTGGCCTTCCCCAGGTGAATAAATTGTAGATGTATCTACATTGCTTGACCAGGATGGCAAACCTCATCCCTGCTCCTCTCCCTTCTAGGAGCTTTATAACTTTCCTCTGGGTGAATAAAGGATTAGGACAATTTTTCATTCCCTGTTGTGGGATTACACAACTTATACTGGTCTTTCTATGCCCCGATCTACATTTGTGTTCTTTTAGAGCAAACAGGGAAGGAAACATTTTTTTCCAAAATGGTGTAAAGACAAAGGCAGCCTTCGTAGGCTGGTGGGAGCACTCTTGAGCATGGGCACCACCCGAGGTGGAGAGAGGCTGACTACACTGTACCATCTCACCCAGACCTTGTGGCCCTCGTGCTCTGAGTCTCTGCAGCCTGTGGACAAGCACTCTTCCAGTGAGACACAGCGTTTGGTGACAGAGATGCTGTTTCCTGTGACCTCCATCGTGTGCTGGGTGTAGCAATATCTGGTCTCTGTTGACAAAAAAAAAAAGCTTTAATTGAGATGGAAGTGTTAGCCCAGTCTGCCTAGAAGGGACACAACAGGAGATTGCACAGTTAATTCCTGAAAAGATCTAACTGCACAGAGGAGGTACACTGCCTCCAGCCTGTGTCCAACCCCAGACATCTCCCTGGAGAGATCCAGACAATGTGGCCTCTGCCTATTGTGATTCCCATAATCCAAGACTCAGTAGTTTCACTCTTTGCCTTTCCCAAAATTTTGCCACTGCCTTGATTTTTATTTTCAGGGAATGAGTTGTTTGGAGGGCTGACTTGAGAAGTAAGAGTCATTGCCATGTTCAGGAAGATAAAGGAGTGAGAATTTTCAAAGTACACTGGGCTAAAAGAAGTGAGGCAGCTAACAGTGTTCGTGCAGGAGATGAAAGACAACAAAGCAGAGATGTGTGTGTGTGTGTGTGTGTGTGAGAGAGAGAGAGAGAGAGAGAGAGAGAGAGAGAGAGAGAGAGAGAGAGAGAGAGAGAGAGAATTCTCACATAAGGACAATTAGAAATAGATTCATTTTATTGGGTGAAAATGACTTGACCTAAGAGAAAAAGCTTCTTGCCAATGAGCATAGCCGGGTCCTGGGAGGCATTAGAGGAAACAAAACAAAACAAAAAACCAACACCTGAACAATATAAGTATTCCAAATCTGAGGGGCTTCATTTCTCCCAGCATGATTTTGGTGCCTTTCTGGGATGGCAGATGATGACTATGATGGGACTTTATAGAGGTTTCTCTACATCTCATGACTCTGAAAGCTTGAGTTTTTTTCCCCCAAAATTCCATAGAGAATTGTATTATCGGTAATTTTAAAAAACTAAAGAAAAATGACTCTGTCAACGTAATTCTTTAAGGCCTCCAAGCAGCATTCAGCTCTCTAAGTCTGGGATTTAGGAGAATGTTCCTGCTCCACTTTCACGTTAAGAAAGAAAATGAATAATTCTTAAGAAATGTCACCGAGCTGTTTTTCATCCATATCTTGGACCCAACTTTGCATGCTTTATACATTTTGGATATTTAGTGGCTAATATGGAATTATGATATCCTATAATATTATTTATTAGGCAATAAAAAATCCCCCCACTAAATTCTGGCATGATTTTGGCAGCTTTTAACCAAAGTGCTAATATTCAAAGAAGAAATCTTAAGAATGTTAGGTCCTGAGAATGAGCTAATATAGACCACATTGATACATCAAGAGAGTTGTAAAAGCCCAGGGGTATTCATAGTCTCCCTAGACACCCCCATCTAGCAAGAACCCTGAGTGGCCTCTGATTGAGTCTGGCCAAGGGCAGCACCTTTCCCAGGGATTATGCTATTGGTGGGTATGCCCAGGCAGAGTCTGGTCAACCCGCCTCCTGCCCCTGCCCCAACCTGGCCAGAATTTTGTTCCTTGGAATCAGGATGAGGCAGTCTGGAGCATACTCAGGATCTTGTGAAGCTTTTTGGGAGTAGGGTAAGCAAGGTCATCCTGGGAATAAATAGCTGAAAATTTTACACTTGTCAATGATTCTCCAAAGCTCTAGACTACTTTCAAGTCAGGCTGATTATTTTCTGAAGGAAGAGGAGGCAGTAGCTCTCTCTGGTATTTCTTTTTCTTTTTCTCTTTCCTTTTTTGTACTAGAGTTTGATCCCAGGGAGTTCTACCTAAGAACTGCACCCTCGGCCTTTCTTATTTTTATTCTGAAACAGTCTTGCTAAGCTGCTGAGGTGTTACTTGTTCACTGAGGCTGGCCTTGAACCTGCAATCCTCCTGTCTCAGCTTCCCAAGAACTGGGATTACAGGTGTGAGTCATCACACCCAGCTCTGGTTTTCTTTTAAGCCTTGGGCACTGGTTTGACAAATGGAGGCCAGTAGCCTGAGAGATTTATCACACCTTCCCAAGAAGACTAGTTTACTTCTTCAGTATCAAACTCGATGGACATTTATGGCCAGGATAGGGACAGCCCCCTTCCCAACTTCAAATGTTCTAAAAAGCAATAAAAACAGGAATGTTCTTATCTCCTGTCTCCTCTTCATACAGACAACTAGGAGCAGCTGCCAGAGGTTTTACTACTCCAAATGTAAATCTGAGCAGATAAGATCATACATTTATGGAATAAGTAAATCACTACATGGTTTCAGTTTGGGAAATCACGTTTGTCCCCCAAGTAATGAATTATCTTGTCTTACGTAAGTCTTAAAATAACAACGGGTGAACTTGTTATAAATACGTTTTGTTCATGCTTTTCTTTCCATAACAAATACCCTTATTAATTTATTAATGGAGCACTTACTCCATTGAATGAAAGTAGTGGCAGCAACTGATGAAAAGACTTTTTCAGGAGAATATGTAAAACCCCTACCAGCTAACAAGCCAATTCTTGCCATTCTCAGAGGAGAAGGAAAGATGCTGGGCCAGAATGTTTTCTTATACTTCACCAAGCCCAACAGATAAACAAAGACACACTGAGAATGCTGCCTTCACTTCCAGCAATAGAGACCACAATTCAGATGCACAGATCCCTCACACTTATTCATTCCACTTCTTATCTTACAAAACTCCTAGGCGAGTTATGAATTGGTAGTGTGGAAAAAGGTTCTGCAGTTAAGTAAGTTTTGGAAATGCTCAAAAAAGTTGAACTGATTTATTTGGTGCGTATTTTATGAGAGCCTTCCATCTGCATTGTGATCTGTGATCTCCAAGGATGTGTGGGGGACACGAGGGAGAATTTCCCAAGCAAAACTAGGTGGACCACATGTGGCTTATCACTGGAGTGCAGTGGTGATAAAAACTGAGTTTCAGTCACAGAGCAGTGCTCTCCATGCATTTTGAATAATCCTTGGGTTAGTAATGAGGTTATATGAGAATCAAGCCTGCTGATAACTTCACACTAAAAGGATTTCAAAGGCTTTTATCTAAAAGATAAAAGATGGATTTGAATTTCTACCAGGTTAGTTTCAGCCTCTAAAATCTCATATTCTGCCCCTGCATAGTATTCCCAGAAGTTGTGAAACAAAAGTCTTTGACTCAGTAAAATCAGAAATGGTAAAGAGAGCTTAATCAACAATTGGAAAACACAAAATGCAATTTTCATAAAATTCACACACATACACACACACACATACACACCCCTTATAAATCTAGGTATAAAATGTAAAACTAGTTCAAAGCTAAAATGACAATTTTTATTTATTCTCTGATATTCAGTTTCCAATAAAAGTAATGGCATTTAAACAAACTAGACATTAGACTATTTGCATTAAAATGAGACACTAGAACTGTCTACCTTTCCGAGAAAAGGCTTTCTCACCAATCAGTTATTCTCTATGGCTGTGCTAGCTTCAGTGCTTTATAAAGATATGTAAGTTTAAAGTGATGCTAGAGAGCAATTCCCAGGTGCAAGAAAAAGATTGGGAGGAAAATGACATTAATAATAATATTACAAATTACATTGAAAAATAAAGTGCTCGTGGCATCTGCCTGTGCAGTCCCTGCCCAATTCCTTTCTGCACATGGTTCCTCTGATCTGCCAGAGACTTCCAGGAATGACCATCCTGCTAGGTGTCATGCGATGCCCTTTCCATGTCTAACCCTGTGGGATCTCTTTGCAGCTCTGGACACTATAATGTAAAATCTCCACTGTGAGGTTCCCCATCCTGGACTTCAGAGATTTCATCTTCTAGATTTTCTTCCACATCTCTCATCTCTTCTTTTTTATATTCCCACCAACAACATATAAGTAATCTGGTTTTTCTTTATCCTTATCTATATTTGGTGGTATCCC
This sequence comes from Graphiurus murinus, assembly GCA_004027655.1. Taxonomy (NCBI): domain Eukaryota; kingdom Metazoa; phylum Chordata; class Mammalia; order Rodentia; family Gliridae; genus Graphiurus; species Graphiurus murinus. The sequence continues at coordinate 42,087 of PVLC010008648.1, read as the reverse complement.
TTTTTTAATTTTAGCCATTCTGATGTACAGTGATACCTTGTTGTATTTTAAACTTGCATTTCCCTAGTGGCCAATGATGTTGAATATCTGTATTTAGCTGTCATTTTTATATCTTCATATGCCATATATGTGTGTGTGTGAAATATATATTTGGTGACATGCCTGTTTATATTTGTTTCCCATTTTCTAATTATGTATTTTTTTACTGTTGAGTTTTTATAATCATTTACATATTACAGATACTTGTCCTTTGTTAGATATGTGATTTGTAAAATTCTCTCCATTTTGTAGTTTGTTTTTTCTCTCACAATAGGGCCTTATGAAGAACTAAAGTTTCAAATATTGATGAAGCCAAGTGTATTAATCTTTTCTATTTTTTGGTGTCAAATCTAAGAACTGTTAATCTAAATGTTACATAATTTTACATTTCACACTTATGTCTATGATTAATTTTGAGTTAACTATTATTGAAGTTGTGATACCTCGGTCAAGGTTCACTTCTTGCTCATGGATGTCTAATTCTTCCAGCACCATTTATTGGAAAGGTTGTATTTCCTCCCTTGGATGCTTCTGCATCCTTATAAAAAAAATCAGTTGCATATATTTTAAGGTCCTATTTATCTTTTCCATACATTCCTGAATGATATTTTCTCTGGAAATAGGGCTCCCACATTGACATGCTGCTGTTTTTATTGTTGTTTTCCAACAGTTGAAAAATATCATACTATTCATTTCTGCCTACCACAGTTTCTGATGAAAACTTTGATGTCAATCAACTAATTTTTCTCCATAAGGTTCCCTTTCTTTATTGCTGTGTTAGGCTTTTTCATTGCTTTTAGTTTTCAGACGTTTGATTATTATATATTTGTGTGTGGGATTTGAGCTTTTGTGGTTTGCTCAGCCTCTTTTTTATATACTTCTATCAGAGCATTGTAATTATATATCATACTGAGTTATAGAGTTATAGGAATATACATGCACAAAACACTTGATGTGTTTCCTTAAATCTGTACGCTTTCTTTTGCCAGATCTAGAGAGTTTTAGTCATTTTTTCTTTGGGTACTTTTTTTTCAGCTCCATTCTCTTTCTACTCTGCTCCTAGAACTCCAGTGGCTTTGATATTAAGGGGGGGTATATTTTGGTAATTTCAGTTTCAGCATTAAGAAAAATCATATTGCCATACAACTAAAGAGAAAATAATGTGGCATTCAGGACTTGGTTTTTGGTTGTGGAGGAGGCCCTTGGTCAGTATGATATTCTTGAAAATATATAACATATAATTTTAATTCCCTTCTAAGTAAAAAATGTGTATGCTCATGAAAAGAGCCTGTGGGCATAGACTTGATTTCCCTACAAAAGGGGTCATCATGAAGATGGTCTTTTTCTTATTATTGTGTAGATTAACTTGAACAAATCCATCTGAATGCTTGGTACTCCAGCACAACATTGAAAAAAAAATCTCATTAAGACTTGGAGGAAGTCTTGAAAAACATAGCCTCCATTGAAAAGGTAGTGATATGCAATATGAAACTGTTCCCATTGTTGGGCAGTGGACAATAGTGTGTTTGGATGTGTCCCCTAGACAAGCAAACCAAGAACAGAGCTGGGGAAAGCAGGGATACAGATTGAAATATCTGGGCTGCCTTTCCTGACACATCTTTTGTTCTTAGGAACCTGTGCATTTTGTTTTTCCAATCTATTTTCTCTCTACTGTTCAGATTGAGTAATTTCAATTGTTCTTTCAGTTTGCTGATTCTTTCCTCTGTTTCCTCCATTCTACACTGGGCCTATCCATTGATTTTTTTTTTAATTCAAGTACAATATTTTATAGTTCTCAAGTTTCCATTTGGTTCTTCTTCATATTTTCTATTACTTTGATGAGACCTTTTCATTGGTTTCAACTCTGCTTGTAATTATAAACAGTGTTTGTAAGCATTTTCATTGTGGCTGCTTTAAAATCCTTTTCAAGCAATTCTAATATCTCTACTTATCTCAGTTTGGTATCCATTTGCTATAGTTTGGATCTTAAGTATACCCCAAATGCCTATGTGTTAAAGGGTTGGTCCGCAGCCAGTGGTCCCTATGCCTATGACTTAGATAACAATTTTCTCACAGCTTTGGAGGACAGAAGTTTGAAATCAGGTGTTGGCAAGTCTGGCTTCTTTTGAGGTCTCTCTCCTCGGGTCGTAGATGGCCATCTTCTCCCTAAGTCTTTACGTCATCCTCCCTCTATGCTTGTCTATGTCCTAATCTCCTCTTATAAGAACACCAGGCATATGGGTGAAGGCTCAGTCCAGTGATTTCATCTAATCATAATTACCCCTTTAAAGATCCTGTCTCTGCACAGTCACATTCTGAGGTCTTAGGAGGGAGAACTTTAATACATCAGTTTGGGAAGGAGGGCACAATTCAGTCCATTCAGTACTCCTTGGTAGTGGAGAAAGTATTGGAAAAAAGGCATGAGGGGAGCTTCGGAGCTCCTGGAAATGGTCACTTCTTTATCTGGTGCTGCATGGTGTTCAATTTGCAAAAATCTATTAAACTGTTCACTATTCTATGTATATATTATAGCTTAATTCAAAGTTCAGTAAAATTGAAAGTGAAAGAAAAAAGAACTCAAGATGAAAGAAAATAGACTTATGAAAAGGATGAACTACAAACAGCTGCATTACTGGATGGCCTCTGGCATCTAGGCTTCAGATTATTTTCTTGGCTTTCCTGTTCCTATCCATGACTCTTCACAGATTACTAAAAAAGATGTATTTTCTTCTCTTGACCCATGTCAAAAAACTCCCTAGGGTAGAAATTAAAAATAAATTAGTGTTCATCAACCAGATTGAGTGGGGATTGGTCTCTTTCTGTGGTCAGCACCTCCTGTGGAAATTGTCAAAGAGATATTTCCCTGTCTATTCAAAAACATCTCTTCTTCTTCTTCCTCCTCCTCCTCCTCTACCTCTTCCTTTTCTTCTTCCTCTTCCTCCTTTTTGGAAGCCAGGGACATTCTACCTCTGAGCTAGACCCCCAGCCCTATTTTATTTTGAAACAGGGTCTCACTAAGTTGCTGAGACTATGCTTGAACCTCTAATCCTTCTGTCCCAGTCTCCCAAGTATTGGATTACAAGCATGTGCCACTATGCCAAGCCTCATCCATACTTCTTAAGGATAGTGATATACTCACTTAAGGAACCTCTCTTTTAAAAGAAATCACTAGAATTCAGAAAGTAATATCTTTATCAGGCAAAGTCACCCCCCCCCCCCAAAATAAAAAAGGTCAGGAAGGAATGAAAAGTGGTGAGAATAGACAGAACTTTACAGAGGACATTGGTTCAAATAAAGCAAAAACACCAAATGAATGGGGCGTAGTGGCACACAATTGTACCTGGGAGGCTGAAACAAGCACACACTTGTACTTGGGAGGCTGAGGCAAGAGGATCTCAGGTTCATGGCCAGCCTTGGCAATTTAGTGAGGCCTTCTGCAACTTAGTGAGACAATGCTTTAAAAATAAAAAATAAAATAGAGATGGGAATGTAGCTTGGAGGTAAAATGCCTCTGGATTCAATTCCTTCCCAGTACCAAAAACAAAAAAAAAAAAAACAAAAAACAAAAAACAAACAAACAAAAACCAAAAAAAGCACACTTCCCATCTGAGGCCACTGTATTAATAGAAAAGATACAGATAAAAACATAATAAGTTGTAATAGGTTATATGCAAAGATGCTCTCAGTGTAGAAAAAAATTATATAGGATGATAGAACTTTTGGTTAAAAAGTTGCTGGAAAAGTTCTAATTAAATGATTTTTCTGAGAATTATGCTAGCCAGCTAAAGCTAGCTTGTATCATCTTACTAAGAAACAGAATAAAATTAAAGTAGCAGTATAAACAAAAGTATATGAAAACACAGATCTCCCAAGATAGGTGGAATTTGAAGAGCAAGGAACCAGAAAAAACAAGTTTCTTTTAAGTGGAGCCTGACATTCAGTACCTGTTCTCCCCTTGAGGCATTTGCTGATTCAAAAGGTGCACAGGTGGAGAGGCTGAGAAGCCAAGCAGAAAGCTCTGCCAAGGGGCAGAGAAGTAGGGCAGAGCCTTTGCTGTTCTCCAGGGGACTGGATGTGCCAACAGGAGTGCAGAGCTAGCAGCATAGCCAGAAGAGAAGGGGAACCGACAGGCTTAGGAAAGAACTCAAGGTCGGCAGTTACTCACTTGTAGCACTTTTAAAATGCCATTCCCTTCTAGCTTTGATTGTTTCTGTCAATACTAAGTATTAGCAAGGTTGTGCAGGAACTGGCACTTGTGTGCATGGCTGGTGAGAGTGCAATTTTTTCAAGCCCTCTAAAAAAATATGAGGCAGTATTTGGTGAAGCCAACACTCACACTCATATCCCCATGCCTGGCCACCACACGTCTGGAACAGCCCTAGCAGAATGAACACATATGTATACCAAAAGACATGTAAAAGCATGTTCATGATGATTAAAAACTGGAAACAATTCAAATCTCCATCAATAGTGGAACAGATGATTTTGGGTACATTCATGTAATGATCTACTATACATCTGTGAGAAAGAATACCGTCTCTGCTCACAAAACATGGATAAATTTCACGTATTAATGGTCTTTGAAAGCAAGAGGCAAGCCGGGCATGGTGATGCATGCTTGCAATCCCAGTACTTGGGAGTCTGAGACAGGAGGATCGCAGGTTTGCGGCCAGCCTCAGCTACTTAGTGAGGCCCTCAGCCATTTAGTGAAATCCTGTTTCAAAATAAAGAATAAAAAATAGGGCTGAGGGTGTAGCTCAGAGGTAGAATGCCCCTGGGTTCAATCCCCAGTACTGCAAAAAAAAAAAAAAAAGAAGAAGCAGCTCAGTGATAGTAGTCGCAGTATTATTCCCTTGTATAAGGACTGGGAGATTTCAGAGGTTCTACAGGTTCACAGGCATACCTAGCATATTAACTTTGTAAAAATTCAAGAGCAATATGCCTATGATCTGTTCCCTGTCTGGTATGTATTTTAACATTTAATTAAAAATTTACTTTTAAAAAAGAGAAAGTTTGCTAGGCATGGTGGAACATGTCTATAATCCCAGTACTTGGAAGGTTGAGTGCAGGTTTGAGCCTAGCCTTAGCAACTTAGTGAGACCCTATCCAAATAAGAAATAAAATCAGGCTAGGGGTATAACTTGGAGATAGAATGCCTCTAGGTTCAATTCCCAGTACAATAAATAAATAAATAAATAAATAAATAAATAAATAAATAAATAAATAAATAAATAAATTGGGCTAGGGTGCAGCTTAGGGGTAGAATGTCCTTGGGTTCAATTCCCAGTACCCCCCCACACACAAATTAAAACCTAGTTATATGTATGACAAAACAACTAATAAAAACACAACTAATAAAATAAAATGAATTAGAGGAAGTCTAAAACTTCCACTTAGCAATGGGATAATAGCATGAAAAGACAGATCATCTGAAAACTACCTCCTTACTTAGCAGCCAGAAGTGGTGAATAAGCCATAACAAAAACCTTTGCAAATGCACAAACTCTCCAGAAAGGGAAATCCCAAGCACCCACAATAGATAAGGACCTGATTTCCCTTTTTCTTCTTGAGAAGAGGCAGTGTTAAAAGATAAACAATAAGAAGTTGCAAGGTCTTGGGTTTTTAATGCAACTTAGAGAAACCTCGGTATGAAGGGTAGAAAACTTAAAGGGCTATATCCTAAGTGCAAAATTGCCAAAAAGAAAAGGAAAAAAAATCTACCTTTAGGTTAAGTAAAACAAAAAGGTTGTTTGTCTCAGCTTGGGCTCAGTCTGAAAATAGTCAACAAAAAAGAAGTCTTTCCTGGAAATTTGTAAGCACAAGCTTGTCTTCAATTGAGCTGGGGATCACATTTATATTTCCTGCTGGTACCAGGAACCACCAGAAAACCGATCTAGAAAGAGCCATCAAGGGACATCTTCATTCATTCCCTTTCACAGAAAAGCAGAGAGCAGCATAGCAGCTGGATCCAAAAGGATATGTGCCTTGTATCTCAAATTCTTCTTCTGCTTTTCTATCAGCAATAATTTCACATGATGACTGTCCCTTAGAGGGAAGCCACTGCAGTTCCTAATTAAGAAGGAACACAATACCTTTAGCTCACATGTCCTCTGCAGAACAAGTCTTTTTTAAAAATCATAATGTTTTTGACTTGACATTTAATTCCACAGACTCTTAATAAATGTTTATATAGTTTCTTTCTCAAGGAAATTTCAATCTTGTGGCACAGAGAAAAGTCATGGGCAAAATGACATGGATCCAAGCAGGGACACTCAGCTCTTATTTTGCTTCATCATTTCCTTCAATTGGGTCCTCATGTAGCATATTTTAAGATCCTTCTTCATTCCAGTTCACAAAGTCCAGAAAAGTGAACAGATTTATGAGGAGTAGTTGATGGAATAACAAGTATGGCCAAGGAAGTGCCAAGGTAAAAAAGACCAAATAGAAGCCAAGTATGTGAAGCTACAAGAGGTAGTTACAGAAGGCATCTTACATTCTCATTTCTAGGAAGCCAGTATGGTACCATGAATCTGTAAGCACCAGAGACAAATGTAATGGAGGAGGAAGTACTTACACAATACACCTTCTGAAAGTGAGAGTTACAGGGAAACCATGTCAGCTAGAGAAGCAGCTGGCTGTTGCTACCTACCCCATGGCTGTAGGGGTGAGTCTACTCAGGGCCAGGCTTCTTCGGGGCAACTGGACCAGATGCTGATTCACAGCACATCTGTTGACTCCATAAGCATCAGTCGTGGTGGTATGCTGGGTCTCCATACCCATCCACTTGATTGAGTTTATTTTCCAAAATTCTCCAAATTCAGTCTTTCCTAAGCAATTAGGGGTATGTACTTATTCTACATAGATCAGGTTAATGTTTATGTGAAATGATGTTTTCACCTTCACTAAGTTATTTTCACATTATATAATGATTAAAACCTAGTTATATGTATGACAAAACAACTAATAAAAAATAGGGAATGTCTCAGGAAGCTATGATGCCTTTCCCTGGCAGTTTCTGAGCTGCCCTTACTAAGCCTGTTGGTGGTCCTACAGCTGTTCCAGGCTAACAATAAGCATCAAAGCAATGCAAGGGTTAGTTAGTAAACATCAGACAGATGATGACAATAGATAAATAGCTAGCTAGCTAGCTAGATAGATAGAGATTTGTTGTTGTTACTCCATATTACATTAAATCCAGGGGCAATTCTACCCCTTGAGCTATACCCCCCAGTCCTATTTTTTTAAATAGGGTCTCACTAGGTTGCTGAGGACTTTGCTAAGTTGCTGAGACTGACCTTGAACCTGCTATCCTCCATTCTCAGTCTCCAACTGGGATTACAGGCATGTGCCACCATACCCAGCTTCATTTTTTATTTTAATCTAATAATAAAATTGAAATTTTTTTATTGATAGCAAAATCCAGAGAAAAACTAAAGGAGAGAACAAAAGACTCATGGGAAGTAAGACTGGTCAAACAGGAAACTAACTGTGGCTTCACCTATTGTCAGGTTTGGGCTTTGATTTCCCACTTCTTACATGATACTCAAAGCCCCACAAAAATAACCCAGCTCCACTATTTTGTTCCTATTTTTCTTCCATACAAAGTGGTTGCTACCCCCATGTCAGGTCTCTCCCTGTCCACTGAACACACTTGGAAAATCCTGTGTCTGTTGCTTGGAGTGGCTTTCTGGGACTTGCTTTCTCCAGCATTTTGAATCCATTAGCAGAAGTAGGGCTACTGCAATCTTCCCAGCACATGCTGTGTTCGCTGGCCACATCAGCCCCCACAGGCTCCTCCTCCCTAAAACTCCCACAGCACTTACTGCCATGTTTCATTTGGCACTTAACTCTGTCCCGCTATTCTTGACATTTGATATGTTCAGATCTTATCTTCTGGGCTAAACTGGTTGCTCCTGGAAAGAAGAAACCAGATTCCTATCTGCATAATCACCCAAGAGGCCAGGCTAGGTTGTTTTCTGTCATGAGTCTCTGTGCTGACTTTCCACTTATCCCTATAAATTTAGGGACAAAAAGATCAATGTGGAAGGGATAAAAGGGAAAAGGATAAATTGTGTAAAGTCCACTCTTTGATACTATTAGGCATCTTTATTTTAAACGGGTAGATTCTGATCTCAAAGGAAAGCCCTGAGATGGCGCTTTCTCTTTCCCCTGGAAAGGCATTCAAACACAGCTCCCTCCAGGTCACCTGTTGTTTCCCTGTGACAGGAATATATTTGCATACCATCAAACTCTGCAGTTCACATCCCCTCTTTTTCCTCTGCCAAGATACCATGGAGCTGAGATGATTTTAAGAGAAGCATAGCCACACTTTGCCATCGTCTATATATTCTTCCCAAAATCATATGCTGAGATTAATTATCAATGGGATGGTATTAAAATGTGGTGCCTTTAAGAGATAATTAAGCCATGAGGGTAGAGTCCTTGTGGATGGGAGTAGGACCTTTATAAAAAGGCTGGAGGGCCAGTGTGGTGGCATTCACCTGTAATCTCAGTACTTGGGAAGCTGAGACAGGAGGATCACAGGTTCAAAGCCAGCCTCAGCAAATTAGCAAGACCCTGTTTCCAAACAAAAATAAATTTGGTCTGGGGGTGTTACTTGGTGGTAAAATGCCCCTGGAGTTAAATCCCTAGCACCCCCATCCCACCCCCCCACCCCCACACACAAAAGGATAAAAGGACTAGAAATAGTGAGTTTGTTCCCTTTTATCCCTTCTGCTTTTTGCTCTGTGAGGACCCAGTGTTCCTCCCCTCCAGAGGGCACAACAAAATAACATCTTGGAAGCATCCACACCTGGCTGGGATATTTAAAAATACCAATGCAGGCCCTGTTCTCAGAGATGCTGGTCAACTTGTATAGAACTACTGTTCTTAAGGGGTGATCTCCTGACCAGACTCTTAAGAAATGCAAATTTTCAAGCCCATCTTAGACCTCATGGAATCAGAAACTTAGAGTGGGCAGGTGAAGGTCCTAGCAGAATACTACATTTTAATAAGCCTTCCATGTTGTGATGATTATACTGACATTTGAGAGGAACCATTGGTCTAGGCAAGGTACAAGTTTCAGGGCTTTTGAAAAGTTCCAAAGGTGTTTCTCTTGGGCAACCTATGTGTAGACTCCTAAGTTAAATAGTACTGGCTTGGGTAGGTAGCATCTGTCTCGTGTGTGTGTGTGTGTGTGTGTGTGTGTGTGTGTGTGTGTGTGTGTGTATTACTGGGGATTGACCCAGGGGCCATTCAACATCTGAGCTACACTCCCAGCCCTTTGTTTGTTTTGAAACAGGGGCTTACTATGTTGCTGAGGCTGTCCTCGAATCTGTGATCCTCCTATCTCAGACTGCCAAGTAACTGGATTACAGACATGCATCACCATGCCCGGTAACATCTGTCTTTTAATGGTGTTTTCCATGCTCTCCCAATTTCCAATCCACCATAAGAAGCAGAATGCCATTCACTGGGTTGAGCATGAGAGCTCTTGTATTATGTTGAAAAATAATAAATATGGAGTATTCAGTCATTTTAACAACTGAGTTAGATTAACAGTGATGTGCACTAAATACTCAAAATTTTGTCAATAAAATGGCCCACCTTCATCATTGTCCCCCTCCAAATGAATCTACTTTTCTCCTAAAATAACACAGCCAATTAACAGTGATTCCATAGCCAGATATAAGCACTGCGTTTTACTTGATAGAAAAAGAGAAATGTAAATATAGTGGATCTTCAACTTGAAATGGGCCTTTGGTTCAAAATTTTGAGCTTCAATTGGGCATCATCTCATCCTTCAAAGAGTGTTTAGTAGTTTAAAATACTTGAGGTTTTTATTTGTGTAATGATGACATTTAGAATCCTAGTTCTCATACAGTCTTGGGATAGAGGTCTCTGGCAAGATATGTAATAAATGGAATCTTTATATGAGCATCGATTCATACTTTACATGAAAGAAGTGACTGTGCAATGACTAATGCTTCAAAGAGTGGCAAACAGGCTGGCTCTTCTGTTCTTGTTCTGCATTTGGCTGGCCCTGGGGTAGGGAAGTCTCATTTAGCTCCTGTGGAGTCCAAAGACACTTCATGAGAGAGGGGACAATCTTACAGATCTCTTTCTATCTCTGAGAGTTATTAGTGTAGCATAAAAGATCTACTAATAGCCCCAGAGTAGAGGAGCCATTGAGATTGCAAGCATGCATCAAGTCTACAGGGTTGTTCACCCATGAACAGCTCCAGGGACCCCAATCTGTCTGTTGAGATTTTACCTCGAGGACAGTAGATGTCAGGAGCCCATCGGTTGCATTCATAATTGTCTGCTGCCTTTTCACAGGTGAAACATTTAAATCCACCAGGATATGGTGTGGCTATAAAAATCAGAAGAAAAGATTGATTTTTAGACTGAGCATAGAACCCAATGAAGTTAGACATACTCATTTTTAAAAAGGATTCTTAAGACATCTTGGCAGTGCCTTAAAAAACTAAACATTCAGCTACCATATGACTTAGCAATTTCACTCTTAGAAATTTACTTCTGAGAAACACTAATACACACACACACACACACACACACACACACACTGAATATAAATGTCCACAGCAACTTTATTTGTATAGGTTATACATTTTTAATTTGAGAATCTACAATCTAAAAATGCTCCAAAATCTGAAAAATTTCAAGCACTGACATGACACTCTCAAAATTCTGTATCTGAATTCATGTGATGGGTCACAAACAAAATGCAGGAGCACTAAAAATATTGTATGAAATTACCTTTTATATATATATGGAACAATAGCCCTATGGTATCTTATTATATATATGCAAATATTCCAAAATCCTAACTGAAAACTCTGACCTTAAGAATTTCAGATACTGGAAATTCAACTTGTAATGAACCAAAACTGGGAACAATCCAGATGTCCATCAATGGGTGAATGGTTAAACAAAATGTGGTATATTCATACTATGGAATACTAAGCAACAATAAACTATTAATATATCCAACAACTTTGATGAATTTGATCATTTCTTGGGAATTATTCTTCATGAAAAAAAGCCAACCCAAAAGGTTATATACTGTAAGTTCCCATTTATGTAAGTGTGTGTGTGTGTGTGTGTGTGTGTGTGTGTGTGTGTGTGTGTGGTACTGGAGATTGAACCTGGGGCTGCATTACCTCTGAGCTATACCCCTAGCCCTATTTTATTTTGAAACAAACAGGGTCTCACTAAGTTGCCGAAGTTGGCCTCAAACCTGAGATCCTCCTGTCTCAGCCTCCCAAGTACTGGGATTACAGGAGTGTGCCACCATGTCTAGTTACATTTATGTAATACTTTGAGATGACACAATTTTGGAAATGGAGCGCAGGTGAGTGGATGCCAGGTATTAGGAATGGCAGTGTGTGTGGGTAGTATTTGTAGTGAGAGAGACATGAGACGCAATTCCAGCAAGCCCCTCTCATCTATTCCATCCTCTCCCCACTTCAAGTTGCCTCTTCGTGCCTGCTGAAGACTGTCCTCTTGTGTTCTTTGCCCTGCCTTTCAGTTCAGGCAAGAGGTGTCACACAGGCATCAAGTTCTGTAGACTGACCAGCACTCCAGAGCCTGTATCGGTGCCAGCATGAGGATCAACAAGGAGTGTCAGGCCAGGATGCCCTCTGTCCTTTTCACCAATGTGATTTTAATTGCCTTTTAGCTGTAATCATTTGCTTGCTTTGCTATTTAGAGTCCTGCCTTTCCTAAACACAACTTGTGCACTTTATTTTCTTAATTCATAAAATTACCTGGCCTAGTTGAAAGCTGCAGACACTCTCACACTTCATCTGCAGGAGCCAACTGTTCTCCCTCGCAGATGGCTGAGCCTGCGTATCCCACTGGTGGAAATAATCATCTCAGGGTAAATTGCTTTGCCCACATGGAACCAATTAAGTATGTTATCAAAAATAAATGAAGGAGGAGGCAGCAGCTTAAGGCCAGAATTATGGGCCAGATATAACTTTGATTTTCACCTTGCCCAGAATAGCTGCCCATCCATGACTTGCCTGGAATATTTTACAGAGCTGGCTGTGAAATATCTAACACCCTATCATGGTGAAAAGTCATAAACTGTCTAAAAAGACAAGTAGCTGGACCTTTTCACAAGCCAATTTGAGAGTTCTGTGTTCCTCCAAGTAGATTGTGACTCAAATTCATAAACTGAATGATAGAAAGAGCATTGATCATCTTACAAAAGGATGGAAAGTAACTTGGAGACAGCCATCCAACCACTTTGTTCTCATCAGGAAATTTCACATGGGGAAAAGTGCTTTTCTATCACAAAAGTATCATACAGAGAGAGAAAGGATTTTGTAAAGCGACACACGGATAATTTATATATCTCCATATCCTGCCATCTAGAAAATTAAGTTATATTTGAATGGAACGATTATATTTTGGTAAGTACAGCCTGAAGAATTTAGAACAAACAAATTCTCAAATTCTGAAACCATTGAGTATTCTTACAAACATCCTTATTATTTTTATAAATATCATTACAAGAAAAATCATGTAAAATATTTTGGGAAGTTTTCCTGAAACTTTAAAAATAATTTCACTATAAACCTTAATCTGGTAACTATAAAAAACTTTAAAAGACAAAACTTTAAAATATCTTGTAAAATAGGAAGTAGAACAATCAAATTAGAAGTTTTGAAAAAAGATATAAAGGCTTTGATAAAGAACAGTGTTTCCAAAGAATGATCAACCTACTCACTGAGGTTTATGGCTGCAAGCTAGCTGTGCCTCTTCAGTTTGCATGATTAATTCACTCGAGCATCCAATTTTATCTGTCTGTCACTGCAGCCAAGATTTTTTTTTTTTTTTTTTTTGGCTGGAATGTTGAATTAGTTATTCCTGGAAACTTTCCCATCAAAGAGATAAATTAAGAACTTTGAGTGGAGATTGATGATCCAACTGTTCCAAAAACAAGGTTATTGAGAACCAAACACTAATAAGTTGTAGTGTTCCCAAAACTATACTACTTAATAGACTTTTCAAAATGATACAAGACTAGTGACAAATTAAATACTGTCATTTCTTACATAAGTAGGCCTGGACCCTGAAATTGACTCAAAGGTTATCAAAATTCAAACAAGAGTATGAGCTAAAACACTATGGCAGCAAAATGAAGTTTTGCTTCAAATCATTTATCTTTGAATAAATTTACCTGCATATATCATGGCAATTAACAAACTGATCTCATTTTTGGTTGGTTTTACTTTAAAAGCTATAACTCCATATCTGTGTACATTCCCGTGACTATAGCTTGATATTTGCTTATAGAAACTTTCGATGACATCTTGACAGGTTGTACTGATCAGTGAATGATTACTGATTAATGACAAAACTCTGCAAGCATACTCAACTTTAAGTGGCTAATTATAGTACAATACCAAGCAAATGGTTAAATTCTTCCCTCTGGAAATATTTAGCTAAAAATAAGGTCTACACATGAACAACTATCTCCAGTAACTTGTCAATTGATACTACATCTGATAAAGAGTTTGCTTTTTCTTTTAAAGGACAGAAAGAGATTCCTAAGAGATGTACTATTTTCTTCTTTGTTACTTCAAAGCATTATAGAGCAAGCAGAGTTTCAGATCGTTGTAGCCACAGCTGTGAATGAATCTAATTTGGCTCTTGATCACAGAGTTAATAAGCTTAGGACTCTGTATTTCAGGGCACAAGTCCTTGGTCCCTCAAGAAAAGGTGATTGTAAAGAAAAAAAGAAACACCAAAGTGCCCAGTTACTTCCTGTAAAATAATCTGTCCATTAACTCTCATGGTCAGCCATAGTTCAACCTACCATGCCTTCGTCTGTAAGGCATCGGAAAAGATTTAGTCTTTGTTTCCACCTCTTGGAACTTTTGCCTGGACAAAGGCCTTCAGTTACCGAAAGTGTGGTGAGAAAAGACATTTTGAAATGTATGCTGATGTGTAATACATCCGAACTTTTTCTATTCTTACCAAATTAATTTCCATTGTTTTTGGAGATTGAATACAAACATAAAAAGTCCATAGAAATCTAATATATTTTTATTCTCAGTCCAATTGGCAATAAAAGAGTGTATGTATAATTTTTTCATATAATTTTAATATGAACATATTTCTGACAGAAATGCATTTCCTGGTGCCTATCTGAAAAGTCACCTTATTCTCTAAGACTAATGTAGTATAGGATCGTGAACAAACTCAGTTGCTCCCCACCTGGGCATAAACAAGTGCCCTGCAGGGATATAGCTCTTTGGTGCTCATGATTAAGGAAAGGCTCCAAACATGCATCCAGAGGAAAACTGGATGTTTTTAAGGAAAGGCTTCAACTCTATGGAAAGAAATGGAGGCCAAGAACAGGTTGCAGCCACTTAGTATATTATCTTCTACTATCTCCAGTGATATCTGACAACCAGACAAGTAGTTCCAATTCTCTTAATACTAACTCTTGTTCAGAAGGTTTTTACTAGACTTTGGTGTTTTAATCATAGTTAGGGAAGAAAAACATTTTTTCACATTAACAACAACAACAACAACAAAAAAGCACATGCATATTATAGAACAGAATGTTATTGGGGGTCGTGCCTCAGCTTTGAAAGCCATATGTTTATCTCTTTTAAAGGCTTGGAAACTTCAAAGACTAGGGAACCAGAGAGCAAAGGATGTTAGTCAAGGGATGCTGAATTTTGTGAGCCTAGGATCCAATCTCACCCAAGTTATTATCAATCATCACAAGAAATGAGCTCATGTTTGCTTGGTATAGAAAATGTGTGTGTCTTCTCACACTTCCTGCATCATCACCACATTTCTCCTTGGGCAGGTTCTGAGTTTTTCTATGTAACATTAATGAAATCTGGCTCACTCAATGACCCAGAGATAGCTATTTGTGTCTCCATCCACAAAGAGAGGTGATTATATAAATAATTCAAAATCGAACTAATCTCATGCTTCCCTCATATATTTTTTATGGCCTATGTTCAACAGAAACCTGCTTATAGGTAGAGAGATTACTCCATCTAAACATGGTCTAGTGCTCAAGGGCAGAGAACCATGGCCATTTTTAAAAATCAAAAGCGAAAATAAATAAACACACACCACAAGCCTCTGAAATAGTTTGGAGGAGTGCATAAACTCTGATATGAAGTGGGAATAATATACAGTTCCAGACAAATGAAAGCCATTCACAATAATGTCAAAAAGAATTTTCCTGCCGGTGATCCATTATAGAGGCTCTCTTAAAGAGAACCCAGGCCAGGCTTGCTGGTGAGTTATCCACTTACAACCTGGTTTAGGAACAACTTCTAGCCTCCATATTTCAAAATCATGTTAGAAACTTTCACCAATTCTTTATAAATGATAAGTTCATTCCAATCAGGCCATGGCTCTATTTAATTAACATAGGTCACATGAACAGAACTTTTCCATTAAGTTCTAAAGAGTAACGGTGATTTTTCTGTGTGGCCCGGCAGAGTTCATCCTTCATAGACCCTGTTCTGAACTCTACTTTCCAAATAGGGGCCCAAGTATCCTGGGCACTGACTTGCTACCCCACTGAGGTCAAAGTGGTATGTTTGTTTTGTTCTTGTTCACTTAAACCCATTCACTTCAATTTTCCTTCCTATCCTGTTCCTGTGTATACAATCAGCTTCCAAGGAGGCCAGAGAATAATTGAGTGGCCCAGTTACTACTGAATCTGTCACTGAAGTTGACAGTGAACCTCATAGAAGATGCAAATGCTGGCAGTCACCCTCAAAGAGATTAAAATCCAGGTTTCTGCATCACCAAGTCTAATAAACAAGAGTGGCTGTTTGGAGAAAGGAATAAAATGCAATCTAGAAAACAGAGCAAGCACCAAAGTATGTTCTTTTCATAGATATTATTAAAGCAAAGTAAAAATCAAACAAAAAAGAGCAACCAGACAAGTTCTCCATGCAATTAACCAAGAGGCACCAGCCTGTCCTGGTGAGAGGTATGGTGGGCAAAATCTAAAGAAATTACTCATTGCCTACAAAGAGTATATTTGGAGGTATACAGAATTAGGGTGGTATATCTTCAGCACCTTCAGTTTGCTGTTTGATCCAGTCACAACAACAAAGATATAAACAACAAGCATTCAATCATCTATTATGTATGGGCCTGGTGTTTTACAGATACTGTTTTTTGGTCCATAAAATAATGCTACAGGGTAGGTAGGGTTTACCACTTTAGAAATGAAGGAATAAACACAATTTTTTCCTAACATTGACTGAGTGTCTGCTACACCTTACACACAGTGCTAAGTGCCTCCTATGTATTCTGCTATTGAATCTTCACAAAGTTAGGGAATTGATATCAAGTTAGGAGGCTAGGATGCTGACCCAAGGTTGGGTGGACTCCAAGCCCCTGAGCATTTCACATATCACCTCTCAGCTAAATCAGAACATGCAGACATCAAATATTCTAGTCCCATGGGGTGCAAGGATTACGAGCAGTTGCCTCCACTTTGTAGATTATGATCCTCAAAAGCAAGGCCAATGTATATTTGCCCGTACACCTCTCATGCCTATCACAAGGCTTCACACACAGTGGACATGTGAATAATATTTACAGAACAGAATATTTTAAAAGAATAATGTACCTTGGGGCAAAACTAAAGGCCAGAATGTGCATAATGTACCACAGAGACAATTCAGAAGAGTTGTAGAACAAAAGAAAAGAGATAAATATACAGATAGAGACCAAAGGAGAAAGTCAAACTGCTGTGATTCCCAAGATGCAATCTTCAGGATTCGTGCAGTAGAAGGACCTGAGATTCTTGCTGGAAGCATACATCCACACATAGAACCCAGGATCTGGGCAGCCACCCTATTACATACTCACTAGAGAATTATTAAATGCAGGAAACCAAAAGACACAGGGAATAGTTGTGAGAGGTGGTGGTGCCAAAACTGAGAATTAGATGCAGAGAGGAAAAGTGTCTATTATCTTACCTATGAAGGATTGATCTTTTACAGATAATCCGCCTCCTGGGACACAGTGGTTCACTTTGATAAGTGACTGAGGACTCGTATGGTAAAAAAGATGGGGATTTAGACTCAGAGTGATTGTATAGGGAACAGATAAAACAAGCCTACTCATTTGACTTCAAATCAGAAACAAACATCCCATGGAAGGGTGGGAGTAAAACATAAAACATCTTTTGTTACCTATTGTACCCCCTAATTAAATCACCAGATGTTTCCCCTGCATTGAAGCCTGCCTTCTCCTGGCCATTTTTCAACCCACTTCTTACTTGAAATAAAGTGACATTTCTACAGTAAAAAGAACAAACAGAGTCTTACTTGAAGGGTGGAGGTAGATAATGTCTTTCACTGTGAAGTCTCGGGACTGAGCGGCTTTCAGACAATCAGCCAGCAGGCTCAGGAGCAGGAGCCAGGCCAGGGCAGGGCCAGGTTCCATGGCAGACCACGTGTCACTCATACAAAGGGTCCCAGAGTGGGGACTCCAGGCGATCGGAGAGAGCCTGCACCTGAAATATGAAGACAGACTAATCTCAGTGTCCACGAAGACAGTGAATGCCACAGGAGTCCTGGCTGCACTCCCACGTGGCTAAGATGGGCTGGGGAGGGACAGGGAGCCTGGCACACAGGGAAATGGGGAGCCCTGGGGAGGAACTTGATAAATGGTAATTTTAGAGTGCTTGGAAAGTTCCAGCCCAAATCTATTCTTAATCAGGTTGCTAAAGCTCGACTGGTAGCAATCCCTTCTAATATCCAGCAGAGATGGTATCAAGAGAGAGTGAATTTTAATGAAATCCAGCTATTTTTGCTAGGAAGCCAGGGGATGGCTGCCAGAAAGCAACAATAAATAAGTCAGGTACAAAAGCTCAGAAGCATCTCCTTGATAACAGCATGGGCCAGGCATGAGGGTACAACTTTGCTGGGTCATGTCCATGCAAAACTGTACAGGGGAGACTCTCAGATTTAGAAAATTTAAAAAAAAATGCTTAAGTAAGTTGACCTCCTGGTCACTTAATGCATATGCTTGGCCAGCACTGCACAAGGCGCTTGGGTGAACAACGTGATGAGAAAACAAACAATATCAATGGCATCTGTCCCTTTTTGAGATAACAGATAAGTAAAAATAACAAGCATCATTTTAAATGAATGAAATGGTATTCTGTTTGATATCCATTATGGTTTTCCTGTACCATCCTGGTGAGGTGGGTAAGGTGAAGCCAAGTATCTATTACAACATATATAAATGAGTTAGGGTATATAAAGCACTACAACAGTGTCTATCCTACAGTACATGCTATGTAGTATTTTCTAATATTTTTATTATTATTGTTTTGTCCACAATCAGTCATTGTGGCTTTCTCAGTGAAAGTAAATGGGTGAAATTAACTTTGTTCAATATACAATTCACTTTTCTTGGGTCATAAAAATGTAATAATTCTGCAAAACAACTAAGTTATACAAAGCAGGACCCATGTGTCTCCTGCACCTCAACATCTGCCCCAAGGTCACCAAGGCAGGCACAGAGCCAGGGGCAGGGTGGGGGGGAAGAGGAGGTACTTTCTGCCAACGAGCATTTCATGTGGCTGAGGCACAGGTAGATCCAAGTGACCTCTGGCAGCCTCATCAATAAGGCAAACAGGTGGGTTTTGCCCTTGGAAGCCCTCCCTACATTGCCCCAGGGTAACCTATAAGGCTTATGTTATACCCCATAGTCCGTATACAACTGCTTTAATCAAATTCTACTCATCCAGAAGGTGTTGATGGAGGTGAGGAGCACATCCTCTTGAATACCTTCCAAGGCCCATGTCCTGTGTGTGCATACATATATAGCCCTCCTGATAATGGATTATTATAGATGAAATTAAAGCAAGAGATCAGTATTAGTCCACTTTCTACTACTGTAGCAAAATACCTAAGATAAACAATTACTTCTGAGGAAAGATTTCAGCTCATAATTCCAAAGATTCAGCCTATGGTTAGCTGGTCCCAATATGTCTTTCAAGGGCACACCCCCAATAACCTAGCATCCTGTCACTAGGATCTACCTCCTAAAGTTTCTATCACCTTCCAATAGTGCCATAGGCTGGAGAATAAGCCTTTAACACAAAAATCTTTGGGGGACAGTTATACAAACCACAGCAAAATCCATCTCTACTCTCCATAGGGAAGGACAGACTGGGTTCTTTAGACCTGCTTTGTTTAGCACGTGTATCCAAATTTGGAGGGTTCAAACTCTTTTTTCAAAATCATGATTTTATGTGTTTAATGAAGGATTTCTAAATTCTTAAGGTAATTGAATCTTAATTCTATCAACACTTTATTTGTAAAAGTGTTCCTTCTTTGGAAAAAAAGGAAGATTAGGTCTTTTTGAGGCTTAGGTATAATTTTAAAAGGGGCTGAAAGGATAGATACCAAAATAATGTTGGATTTTGGAAACTTTTAACATTAATTTGCATGTTCAAAAATTTGATTGCATATATATGTATTATAAAGATTTTGTTTGTTTGTTTTTGCAAAGGAGTAAGTTTGAAGCTTGGCGTGGTGGTGCACACTTGTAAATCCAGTACTTTGGAGGCTGAGAGAGGAGGATTACGGGTTCAAGTCAGCTTCAGTAACGTAGACAGACCCTGTCATAAAATTAAAAAAAAAAAAAAAAGGGCTAGGAAGAAGCTTCAAGGTAGAATGCCTCTGGGTTCAATCCCCACTGAAAGAAGAAGGAAGGATGGGAGGGAGGGAGGGAGAAATGAAAGGAAAAGAAAAAAGAGTAAATTTGACAGGGTAATTATACTTTTATGTACAATTTTTTTTATTTCATTTAAACAGTTTTTTTCTTAAGATAAAATTCACCATTTTATAATTCAGTAATATTTGGTATATCCACAATACTGTACAAACATCACCATTATCTAGTCTAGAACACTTCTATCGCCCCATAAAGAAATCTGATACCCATCAAGGATCATTCTCAATTTCTTTCTCTCCCCATAACCTGACAACTACTAATGGAATTATACACATATATGACCTTTTGTATCTGGTTTCTTTCCCTTTACATAATGTTTTCAAGATTCATCCATATTATTGCATTAATCAATACATTTCTTTTATGAATATTTCATTGTATGAATACACCATATTTGTTTTTTCATTAGATGGTGGACATTTGGGTGATTTCCACTTTGGGGCTATTATGAATAATGTGATTATTGACATTAATGTACCCTTTTTGGGGGAGCATGTTTTCAGTTTTCTTGGGTGTATCCACAGGAGTGGAACTGCTTGGTCTTACAGATACTACGTGCTTAACTTTTTGAAGAACTGCCAGTGTCCCACTGCCACTGTACCATTTTACATTCCCATCAGCAATATGTGAGTTCCAATTGCTCCACATCCTCTCCAGCACTGATTTTTCTTTTCCTTCTTCAAAACAAATTATAGCCAACTTAGTGAATGTGAAGTGTAACTCACTGTAGTTTCGATTTGCACTTTTCAAGTGTTTAATGAGATACAGTATCTTTCCATATATTTATTTGCCATTTGGAGTACTTTGCCCATTTTCAATTGGGTTGTTTTCTTTTTTATTGATGGGTTATAAATTTCTTCCTATATTCTGGATTCTAGACATTTTCAGATGCAGTACATGGTTTGCAAATGTTCTCTCCCATTCTCTGTGCTGTCCTTTCACTTTTTTGGTAGTGTCCTTTGACACACAGAAGACTTAATACTGATGAAGTCTACACGATGCTCTTTATAAATATAGATTTTGTTCCCTCATAAAAGTGGAGCTCCACACAACACTAAAAAAAGAGCTCGGGCATGCAATAAACAGTGAAAGGATTGCTCTGCTTTGCAGAGGCTGAGGCTATATTTTCTACCTCTCTTTTCCATGAGAAGAACAGGATGAGCAGGACCCTCTATTAACATCACCAACACTTACATCCCTACTGTCACGAAGCACCGCTCACTGTCAGTGTTTTCTAGGAACTAAAAAAAGAAAGGTAAGTGACATGAATTCACAATTAGTCCAACAGTGACTGAGATGCAGGCTTTGCTGAGGGGGATGTATCTTTTCTCTACAGATTCTCAGTAGCAGATGGAACTTTAATCCCCAAACCTCACAAATATGATTCTGGATATGCTCAGATAACAATAAGGGTCTTTTCTGGGGCTTTGATGATTTTCCCCAGAGTCCACTGTGCCTTTGGACTGTTCTGGACATTGAGAAAAAACATTGCTTTTCTACTTTATGATGCTCCTATTTGAATATGCACTGCGGATCCCATCCTTGAATACAGTTCTCTTTATGAAGAAGTATACTCCATTTTCACAGCTCTGTGACCTTTCATTTGTTATTTATGAGCTTTTGCAAATCTAATACCACTCTGACAGATTTAATTTGTGCTCTAAATTACCTTTGCATGAGTTACTCAACTGCTGGTTTCATTCCAATGGATTACTTGCTACATTCCGAAATAGAAAAAAAAAAATTATTTTGAGATCTATTGGACTTCCTCCACTTGGGAGAAAGTTGAGAAGAACTGCATTTTGAATGTTTACTCCATGGATAGTACTAGATAATATAAAGGAGGATTTCTACATTAGTCGTAGAGGCAAAGTGAGAGAACCAAAACCCAGGTCAAGTTTTACAAATCTACACCCAAACTGCAATTTCATATTGTGATGGTTTGGATGGGAAGTGTCCCCCAAAGGCTTGTGTGTTGAAGGTTTCCAGTACAGCAGTGTTTACAAGTGGAGCTCTGGGGAAGTGACTGGGTCATGAAGGTGCTGAATGGACTATTAGGTGAAGCCCAGTCGGAGGAAACAAGTCACTGTGAGCACGCATTGAAGGGTGTGTCTTGTTCCTGGACCCTTCCTTTCTCACTCTCTCTGGGCTGCTGTTAAGTGAGCAGCCCTGCTCTACTACTCCTTCTCTGCCTGATGTTCTGCCTCCCCACAGGCTCATAGCACTGGAGCCAGCCAACCATGGACTGAAATTTCTGAAACCATGAGCCAAAATCAACCTTTCCTCCCTCAAGTTGATTTTCTCAGAAGCTTGTCACCATGATGAAAAGCTAACACATATAGAGCTTATAAGATAAGATATTCCCACCCATTAAACTGGTCACTAGAAGAATATTAAGCACTTGTAGACACTCCACTGACTTAAAAATCATGTACTAAAGTCCAGAAGCTCAGTGCTAGGTCAACATAAAAATGATCATGAAGTAGATAATGAATACAAATCTAAATATGTTTTAATGCTATTCAAATTGAAATTTGAGATGCCTAGTGTGAGATCAAAATGGAATTCTGAGGCCTGAAAGATCACGACAGACTTTGATTTAACTCTGAATATGCACAGACAGTTTGGTGGTGACTTAATGACCTGCCAGAGCTAAGTCAACTGTCCAAATAAAAACTACAGGCAAGTCTTCACAAAACTAAGCCTGCTTGAATATATCATTCTGGCCACAGGTATCTTTCTTGCAATTTAGGAATTGCTCAGAATACACAGTGGTTTTAAACATGCCTGAAAACTCTTTGGCATATCTCCATTGAGAAGTGGAGTCTAAACCCTTTGCCTCTGAGTTTGGTCACCCTTATTAGTCAGCTGACCAGAGTGTGGTGGAAATGACACTATATGACTTCCAAGACTAGGTCATACAAGGTTATACAACGTATACTTGTTGCTCTGGAATACTCATGATGAAACCCTGAGATGCCATATAATCAGTCGCAGTGCCTTGAGGATGCCATGATGTAAGGAAGCCCAAGTAGTCCACCTGAGCTACTAAAAATTCATGAAGAGAGGGAGCTTCCCATCCAGCCCTGGCTACTCCTGCCATCTCTCCTCCCCACTGTCCTAGCTCTAACCAGTGTCTGATTGCAACTGAACCAGGACTCTCAGAACAGGATAAACAGGCCCTTTCTACATTCTTGACCCACAGAAACCATGGGTGATAATAAAATAATTATTATTACTACCTCTAGCCACTAAGTTTTGTGGTGATTTGTTAAGCAGTAATCCTGGAGCATAAGGAAGTAGAGACAAAGAACTACATAGGAACTTTAATTCAGCTCATAAAGACAATTGCATTTTTCAGGACACATTGGTTATAATTAGTCCAGATCAACAGGCTGTAACCAAAGCTGGAACTAGGAGGGAAGAGAAAGAATTATACTGTCTCCTTAACTGTCCAGTTTGGACATGGCCGATTTTTTATCCAGTTTTCAGAAATTGCCGTCCCTCAATTCTGGTTGGCCTCTTCTTTTGCCCTTATGCTCACCCAGGATGTTACTTAGCAACATGATTTTCTGTTCTTAGAAATGGAATACCACTCCATTACAACATTTCAAATCAAAACATAAGGTTGAAACAATGAATATTTGTTCCAATGGTTACTTAGAATCAGTTCTGCCCTCTATTCTTCTCCTTTCTTATGGGAATGGATCTTCCACTGACCCCCAATCGTGTGTTACTATTGGAGACATTGTGATCTCACATGATCCATCCTATTTACCACCATTGTTTGGGCCAAAGTTGGATAGCTGATCCAAGCAGGCAAATCAGAGTTATTTCTGGATATTTTTCAAATGAGAATCAGAAAAAGACAAGCAACTCTCTGCGCTACATGAGCTTACCTAACATGAAACTCAGGAATATGTGTATGTCACATTCCTCCCCAGGTTTAGGAGGCGGAAGAGAATGAAGCTTGCTGGCTAAGACAGAAAAGAACCCCAACTATGGTAAAATCTTATATTTTGGGCCATTTTTAAACTCTTCCCTTAATTACTATAGTAGGTAGCTTTAGTATCTAACCAAGTTGGATTTCTGAGTTAGTTTTCTGATCTTTGCAACAAATTCTAAAGTTTTCCAAAATGTCTAGCCACCAAATTAAATGTCCC
Organism: Graphiurus murinus; assembly: GCA_004027655.1. NCBI lineage: Eukaryota > Metazoa > Chordata > Mammalia > Rodentia > Gliridae > Graphiurus > Graphiurus murinus. Next base: position 18,109 of record PVLC010008648.1, on the reverse strand, counting down.
TATTTAACAAATGCCTTATACCTTAATACTTCCTTAAGGCTTACTAGCTAAAAGGTTAGAGTTGACTTTTAAAATGTCAATAATGGAGAACTAACCAGAGACACCACCTTTCGGATTCATAGACATCAATATTTCATTTCATACCTACCAAGAGACAGATATTCACACACGCCCAATCTGAAATGAAGCTTTATTTGCATAAAAATCAATGCTTTGAAAAAAATGTTCATTTTTTTTTTCCTGGAGTCCATTGACAGGCTAGAATTATAGGAAAAAGCTGCCTCTGCTTTTCCCCAACCTGATTTAACAGTCAATTGCATCAGAAAAGCTTCAATTCCTGAAGGATAGATGATATCTTGGACAAGTATGCCTAGCAATATATTCACATCTTAAAGGACATTGTATTTACTCTAGGAGCAACTCTACTTGTTGGCTACTTCCTCTGTCAACTAGAAGGCTCTTGAAAGCCAAAAAAAAAGAGCACTTTCAAGAGCAAACAACAGGAATGAATGGAGTCAAAGAGCTCCCCATGCAGGAAAGGAATGGTGGGTACATTTTAGTTACAGCCTGTTATTTATTATTTACTTGGGAAGGGGGTGACAGGAGGAATTCTTGCTCTGGTATCTTGTATTAAACTTCTCTATGTAAAAATGTCACATTTTCATTTAATTTTTTCCTAGGGACTATTATCTTAGAAACCTTCTGAATATGTAAAGTACAAAATGTATTCAGAAACAGTACAATTATAAGTAGATTAAATCAAAATAAGATCTGCTCTTATAATCAATCTAATCAGTTTTTTTTTTCTTCCTTTTTATGTTGTGTCTGTGTGGAGGAGGGTACTAGGGGTTTAACCAAGGGGCATTATACCTCTGAGCTACACCACTGGCCTTTTTTGTTTATTATTATTTTTTTAATTTTTGAAACAGGGTCTCACTAGGTTGCTGAAAGTCTTGTTATATTGCTGAGGCTGTCCTTAAACCTGTGATCATTCTGTCTAGCCTCCCAAGTACTGGGATTACAGGTATATGTCACCATACTCAGCTAACATAATCCAGTTATAAATCCAACAGTTTGATTACTGGGAATATGCCTTCCCCTTCCATCTCCTGATCAAACGTTATCTTGGTATTATAAAGAGGGAAGCTTCTCCATATTTTGGATGATTCATTCATCTTTCTTCCATTAATTTTGGGTGTTTCCAAAACTTCAGAAACATGAAAGAAGGACTAGTAATAATCAACTGTAAAGCAGACACTGCCTGCTGACAAGCTATGGAGATATTCTGCACTATCCGAACCAAATTTTATAGGCAAGGACCACTGAATGGTGTTTCGGGCCACTTAGCTTTGGTTTTAGGAGGCTGGCATAAAGATTCAATTTGAGGTTTGAGACCTGTCAACTGTTAGATATCATTCTCCCTGTACCTTTGGCACTGCCATACTCACCCATATAAAGTGCTTCTGTCCTGCTTGACACCCCTCACCATACTGTCTGAAAGACAAATGTAAACAAGTAACTCTGGCATCTTTAACTTCTTAATGAAAAATTCCTTCTATGGCTTTGTGCTGATTAATGTGCAGCTCACAGTGAAAATCTGGCTTCTTTTTGATCTATTTACAGTGAAGGTGCTCATTCTCCCAAGCCCCATGGATCTTGGGTACAGAGGAGGCCAGAATTCTTTCCCCTCCCACAATAGTTTACAAATAATGGCTCTTTCTCTTCATACAAATTCTCCTTATTTGAAAGGGCAAACCCTCTGTCCTTTTAGCTAGCTGTCAAGGAGGAGTTGGAGAAGATGACAAATACACCTCACCTTCCACCATTAAAATCTCTTAGCCTAATGTCAATTCCCATCTAGGACTGAGAAGAAGCAACTCATACTGCTGAATCACTGGTCCTATCTTGCATGGAATCATGTGTCACCTCTGACTTCAAGAATCCTGATAAAATTTTTTATTAGAAGGCCCTGAAGGTTTTTTCCATGGGGTCCTGAAATAATTCGAGTTCACGCATGAAGTTTAATTGCTAGTTGGGTAGATATGGGGAGCCCCTTCAGGATTTCTTATAGTATAGGAGAGATAACCCGTGCTCTCTTGTAGGAAAAAAAATCAGGCAGCCAACATCAAAACAATGACTTACGTAAGAGCCCCATGGCTAAACCATTATTTTCAAATCACTGGGTTCTTTAGCAGCTCAATTCTAAACTTTATCCACTGTTTCTTATTTGATGAAGACTATGTTTTAAAAAAAAAAATCTGCCCATGCACTTGTTCTTCATATCTCCTATTCCTTGAGCTACATGCCATATATCTTCTGAGAGCAACCACTGAGGTTCAGTTTTGAAAGTACACTGGGGTTGTACTTTCACTGGGCTAAAACACCCTAAACTATAACTTGACTTTTCAAGCACACTTAACTATTTAACACAATTATTTAGATGAAAGATTTCCTTCCCCTGAGATACAGACAATGAACGTATCTGATGAAGCCCTGACTCTGCCGATGAGGCAGGAATTCTTTCTTGGTAATACCCCATCTTTATTTACAAGTCTTCATAAATAATGGTTATTAAAGGAGTCTATTATAGTGGCCAAGTGGAACACAACACAACTTTAGATAATATTCATTCAGGCCGAAAAGAGATGAGTTACTAATAAAAGAGGGTTGTCCTTGATAATAGAAAAAATTTTATTTTTACATCTATACTAATTCACTTTTAGAGAAAAAAATAAAACACTGAGCAATCTGTTTTTTTGGGTTTTTTTTTTTTTTTTTTTGTGGTACTGGGGATTGAACTCAGGAGCATTCTACCTCCGAGTTAAATCCCCAGTCCTATTTTTTATTCTTTATTTTGAAATAGGGTCTCACTAAGTTGTGGAATGCCTCACTAGATAGCTGAGGCTGGCTGTGAACCAGAATCCTCCGGTCTCAGCCTCCCAAATGCTGGGATTACAAGCGTGCGCCACCACGCCCGGCTTGAGCAGTCTCTTATGGATAAGAAAATATAGGAATCTAAACTGACTGTATGCCCTGGTTATCAGTACTGAAGAAACCAGGGGACATGTCTATCCCCACACCCCTTACTACTGAGTTTTTCAGTTCTTCAATTGTCTTTCTTGTTTGCTATTTTACTTCATTCATTCATCTCCCATGAGGCAGGCATAGATAATGTTGATATTTCCAGCTTAATACCAAATTTTTTAACTCTGTTAGGAAACTCATTGTTACTCCTTTTTTTTTTTTTTTTTGTACTGGAGATTGAACCCAGGGGCATTCTACCTCTGAGTTATACCCCAGTCCTATTTTATTTTTAATTTATAACAGGGTCTTGCTAAATTATGGTGAGCTGGATTCAAAGCTGCAATCCTCTTGTCTCAGTCTCCCAGTTACTGGGATTATAGACCTATGGCACCACCATGCCCGACATTACTCTTATTCTTAAAAGTTCCCATAAATGCTGCTAAGTATCTAGAAAGGAGTGTTGATTTGCCTGGCATAGATAGAAAAAATGAGGAGTCTGTGAGTTATTTAGTCAAGGTTTGAGCATGGTTTGGTGTTGGCGTGTTGTCCTCAAAGCCAAAGCCAGATAAATGTAAGTTCCTAGCTGGAGGAGCCAGGTAACACAACTCCACAGCCCTATACAGGCCCTCCATGCATGAAGATCATGGGCAATGAGACCCAACAAGACATCTGCATCTGCATTCCTTCCTACCAACCAGGGCAGCTTATCTGGATGAAGAGAGAAAGGAGCAGAGAGACACCAGGATGACACAGAAGCTGATGGGCTGGTGGGAGCTGTGGAATGCCCAGGACTCCCCGAATTAAAATGATTCCACTGGAGCTTTCCAGACTCTAACTAGACTGATAGCTGGAACTCAACTGTAGCTTCAGGAAAATTTAAGATTCCAACACTATCTCAGAGTATGGATCTTGGGGAGAAGGTGGAGGTTGGTGCTCCAATGGCAATGAGCAGCATCGGAGCTGGAGCTGGGTAGACAGGGATGTAACAAGGCCTCCCGTGATCTGCTTCCTGCCTACCTTCCTCCCTTGACATGTCCTGCTCCACTCACAGAACTGCCACGTGTGGGTTTCTAATGCACCATGCTGCTTCTGACTTGAGGCCTTGGCTGCTGACTTCCTCCTTGGCAAACTTTTCTTCTCTACTTAATGTTGTATTCTCATGTCACATTCCTTTAGAAAGCTTCCTTCCATCCTCTCCTCTCCCCCAAGATCAGTTAGGAACCACCTGCTCTGCTCCTGTTATATCTTTTCTATTTATTTATTTATTTATTTATTTATTTATTTATTTATTTATTTATTTATTTATTTAATTTGGTGCATTACAATATTACATCATATTGGGGCACTGAGTGTCAGACAAATACATGCACACAGCTGTCTTTTCCCTATCGATGGATTTACACATCCTATTTCATGGTGGTAAGGGCATTGGGCTTTTGTATTTTGACAGGTTTGGGCAAAAGTCCTAGCTCTGTCACTTGTTGGGATGTGATCTTGGACAGGTTACTTTTTCTTTTCTTTTTTTTTTTCCATCTCTAAAGTCACACTTATATCATCTGTCCTGACATGGTGTGCATTAATATAGTTACCATAACTTTCATTAATTGCTATTATTAGCAACTTGTATTATGACTCTTAAGGTTACTGCCTTTCCTAACAGACTATTAGCTCCTTAAAGGCATAAGTTTTATAGATATGTTTTCTTTAGTTTCCTAGCACCTAGTACCTAGGAGGTATCTCATAGCAGGTTTGTTGAGAAAATTAATTTTATATAGAAATAATCACAACATAATGATTGTTTTCTATAACAAAGATGCGCATTTATTATGTGCACACTGACATACACACATGCATATACATGCTTGCTATGAGAACTCAGACAAAGAAAGAATTTAGGGATCATTTTTATTAGAAAAAGTGTGACATCTTTTAGAGGTTCTGTATGTCTAGCCTTGGAAAACTGACTTATATTTAACTAAAATCCTCAGAATCCAAGACAATTTTTTTTCTAACTGGGAATTAAACCCAGGGGCATTCTACCTCCAAGTCACATCCCAACCCTATTTTTATTTTTATTTTATTTTGAAGTAGTATCTCACTAAGTTGCTAAGTTGCTAAGGCTGGCCTTTGAAGATGTGATCCTCTTGCCTCCATCTCTCAAGCACTGAGATTACACACATGTGCCACCACACCTGGCAAGCCCAAAAAATTTTTTATAAAGTTTTTAGGAACTGAGCATAGCCTGAAGAAGTGGGCATGTAATCTTTTGCTCATAGAAAAACTGACATTATGCCTCTCCTTAGGGATCTCTGGTAGGCCAGAGAACATCCAACCAAAAGAGTAGGTCAACCCTAGGTATGGTGAAGCATTCTCATGCCCGGGAGCAGGTACATCTCCTGTCTTCAAGTTATTGTCTACTAGGGCTAGATAGGACCAGCAAATGGTTGTGTCCCACCTCGCCCAAATCAAGCTTATTCAGGAGTGCCCTTGGGAAATGACATGATTTCAGAGTCTCCTTCCAGTGAGTCACATGGACACAAGCACATTAAAGACTCTGAAATGGACGGCAGCGAAGACACCTCTTTAGTTTTGCTTCACTCAGCATTTTTTTCACACTTATTTGGACAGTGACACCCCTCCCGAAGAACTTCCTTTTTGTGTGTGTGTGTGTGTGTGTGTGTGTGTGTGTGTGTGTGTATGTGTAACTGGTGACTGAACCCAGGGGTTTTCTACCTTTGAGCTACACCTCCAGCCCTTTTTAATTTTTTGTTTTTGTTTTTGTTTTTGAAACAGGGTCTCACTAGTTTGCTGAGGCTGTTCTTAAACCTGCGATCCTCCCATCTCAGCCTCCCAAGTACTGATATTACAGGCATGTACCACCTCACCTGAGTAGAACTTGCTTTTAAGAAGCATCTATTAACTAGTTCACTTTTCTGGGGAATTACTTGGGGAACTAACAATCTAGTCCACTCATGTAATTTTATACATGAAGAAACTGAGGCACAGAGTACCTAAGGCATCTGTCCACAGCCCAGATGCCAGCAAACCACTACAGCCTCCAGTGTGGCCTCATTTCCCAGCCATCCCATCTAGGACAATTTCCACCCCAGCTTGCCATGTCACAGCAGGAATGCTCTCAGCTCTGTCTTGCTGAGTCAATAAAGAGAGTAGGCAATAACCTTATTTTGTGATTTCAATGGTGGTTAAAATCTACTCCAAATCTGTATTCCAATTCTCTTCACACAGACTAATATCACCACCAAGTAGGAAGGTGTTTAAGTTCATAAATATTTCCTTTTAAAACTGTAAGGCAGTAGTCCCTGCTTATCCACACTTTTATTTCCTGTAGTTTCAGTTGCCTGTAGTCAACTCTGGTCCAAAAATATTAAATGGAAAATTATACAGTTCTGAGTAGAGTGATGAGACTTTGTGCGGCCTGTGCTCTCCCTTCTGAGACAGAACTATCCCTTTGTCCAGAGTATCCACACTGCATGTGCTGCTCTCCTGTCAGTTACTTAAGAGTGATATTGGACAGGATTCTCCAGAGAAACAGAGCCAATCAAATGTATATATAATTATAAGAGGGGATTTATTAGAGTGGTGTACACAATCAGAGGTTGGAGGGTACCACAATGGCTGTCTGCAGGCTGGACAGCTGAGAAAACCAGCAGCTTTTCAATTCAAAAAGCTGGAAACTTCTGAATAAGAAGGATCAATGCTGCAGCTCAGGCCTAAGGCCTAAGGCTGGGAAGTGCCCTGGAGAGTCTTTGGTGCAAATCCACATCCAAAGGCTGAAGAATCTGGAGCCTGACGTCTGGGTGATGGCAGTAGCATATTTGCTCAAGAAATTGAACTTGCATGTGCCTGTGAGCTTCCTACTCTTCTACTTCTTGTCTCATCCGAGTGCTGAGCCTACTGGATGGTGCTGACCACATTCAGCATGAGTCTTTCCTCCTTAGTGTACTGACCCACATGTCAATTTTCTCTGTAAGCACACTCACAGACACTCAGAAGTGCGCTTTGCTAACTTTTGAGGCATCTCTAGATTCTGTCAAATTGACAACCAAGATTAAAGGTCACAGTAGCCAGCTCGGTTCTCAGATTGGTTGCCAGGGCATCACAGTGCTTATGTCCTAATAACCTTTATTTTACTTAATAATGCCCCCAAAGTGCGAGATAGTGATGCTGGCAATTTAGAGAAGTCAGCAAGAAGAAGTAAAGTGCTTCCTGTAAGTGAAAAGGTGAAAGTTCTCAACTTAATAGGGAAAAGAAAAAAAATTACCTGCTGAGTTTGCTAAAATTTACTGTAAAAATGAGACTTCTATCAGTGAAATTTTGAAGAAGAAAAAGAAATCCATGCTAGTTTGCTATCAGACCTCTAACTATAAATGTTATGGCTGCAGTAGGCAAGAAGTGCTTAAGATGGAAAAGGCTTTAAATTATAGGGTTTGGCACTATGGGAGGTTTTAGACATCCACTGGGAATCCTGGAACACATCCTCTGTGGATACTGGACAGTTACTCAAAATAACCTCCCTTTATGGGAGGCTTCAGGTCAACCTGATGCCCTGACTTCTATGTCCCACCTGAGATATAACTGCCCCATGGTGCTGACTACAGAGGAAGGCAGAATCTCAGAGCTGGGCAGAGCCAGTCCAGGTGTTCCTTTAGCTGCCTGAAGGAACCCTCCACCTCTATTTCTCTAGGAGACAGGTGGTTACCTGCGTTGATGTTCCTCTCCAACTGTCAGAACAACTTAGGGCCAATCACATTTTATAAAGATCCAGATAAACTTCTATGTTTCTTCTAATGACTCTACCAGTACTAGCACACTTGAAATAAGAGGGATGAGAAAAAAAGATGTTACAATTCAATTGTGACAATGTGGATGAATCCAGAGGACCTTGTGATAAGTGAAATAAGCCAGGAACAGAAAGACAAATACTGCATGGTCTCATTATATGTGGAATCTAAAAAATGTGAATTTCCAAAGCTGAGGATAGAATGGTGGTCACCGAGGCAGATGGGGGCGTGGAGAATGGAAGGAAGTTGGTCAAACGGTACAAAGTTTTAGTCAAAAAAGAATATGCTCTCGAGGTCCACTCTATAGCATGCTAATTATAGTTAATAATATTGTTTGTAACTCAGACAATAAAATTGAAAATTGCTCAGACAATAAAGCTTAAAAGTTCTCATCATGAAAAGATGATAAATATGCAAGATAATGGATATAGTAATTAGCTTGATTCAATCATTACACAATGTATACATACCTCGAAACATCACCATAAATATACATAACTTAAAAATAAATAATAAGTAAATAATAGGGAAAAATACAAAAGTTCCATTGCATATACCACAGTTAGTGAAGTGAGACCCTCAGGGTCCCTGATTGCAGAGACACCTGCCAGGCCCTGCTGCTAATTCTATAGCTGTCACTTAACATTTCTTTTCCTCGAGGAGGGCTCCACTCTAAAACCCTGGATCAGCCAACCCTGGCCAGAATAATAGAAGAACAATTTTTTATGACTAGTAATAATCTGCTTGCTTTTCTCTGAGATAAGTTAGGTTAATAAATAAAAATACATGCTGTCATTTGATTTCCATAGAATGGAACAAAAAACAGGAGGGAAAGATGGCATACTAACAAAGGCAGGCCTTCTCAAGCCTGGAGAAGTGGACCTGGAGGCAGTGAAAACCATCCATCAAGCAAATGCCCTCCTCTAGGAGCCCCTCCAGCACCGCATGTGGACAAATCACTCAAGACCACTCAGAGGGGAAGTCCTGGGCCCTTGGGACAAACAAGGTCAATAGGAAGGCCCTAGCTTTAGATATTATGTGTTTTTCAGCTGTACTAAGAAAATTCAAAGTTCACTCTGTCTTATCACCCAGTCACTGCAGAGCCTAGGACCAGACAGGAGTCCTCCAAGGACAGCTGCAAGCAGGGCTGCAGGGGAACTACCTCCAGCATGACCTAAGACATTCTTTCACCACCAAGCCATTCTTTCACCAGGAATCAGCTGACCATGAACTAAATCCTCTATAACTGTGAGCCGATAAACCTTTCTTCCTCTAAATTGTGCTTGCCAGGTATTTTGACCACAATGATGAAAAAAGCTGACTTAGCTGGGTGTGGTGGGGCACACTTATAATCCCAGTTCTTGGGAAGCTGAGAAGGGAGGATCACAGGTTGAAGGCCAGCCTCAGCAATTTAGTGAAATCCTCCATAACTTAGTGAGACCCTGTTTCAAAATAAAAAATAAAATAGAGCTGAGATTGTAGCTCAGAGGTAGAATTCCCCTGGGTTCAACCTCCAGTACCACAACAACAACAACAAAGTTGACTAAAACACCCCATTTTATAGATAAGGAAATTTAGGCACCAAGAAATGCAAACATACATTTTTAAATCTCCTGAAGAACTGACAAATGCCAGAGGACTCATTTGCCCCAGAGATAGAGATACACACATGACTTTAGGAAGCTCTGACCTAGAAGGAATAAAGTAGCCGGGCATGGTGGTACTGGGGAGGCGAGACAGTAGAATCACAGGTTCGAGGACACCCTTAGCAATGTAGCAACCTAGCAAGATACATTGTGTAATGATTGAATCAAGCTAAATCAAAACAAAACATAAAAATGGCTGGGTGAATAGCTTTGAGGTAAAGTATCCCTGAATTCAATCCCTAGTACCACTAAACAAACAAACAAACAAATAAAGTTGGTAAGTACTGTACATACATACATACATACATAAATACATACAGTGTCCCAGGGATGGGGGAAGAGCGAGACCTAAATAAGAGTTTTGGGTAGCTGGTAAGCACTAGAAGGACATGGCAATTGGGCAGTGTCTCCTGCTGGAGGGAAGGGACAACCTTGACTTAGTTTCCTGTGGTTTGGTTCAGGGTTGAGCAGAAAGGGGCTTTGCTGGCACTTCTTAGAGAGACAGGACTCTATCAGGTGGGAAATGACAGTGAAGTGTGTGAAACCTGGCAAGGGGAAGAATAGAGGGGAAGGAAGAGGAAAAGGGGTGGAGACATGAGGGAGAGGAAGGGATGTCAAGAAAAAAAAGAGAGAGAGAATTCCAATGTGTGGAATTCTCACCCAGCCCTTTTTATGTTTTGTTTTGAAACAGGGTCTTGCTAGGTTGCTACATTGCTAAGAGTGTCCTCAAACCTGTGATTCTACTGTCTCACCTCCCCAATTCTCAATGTGTGGCTGCACATTGAGATTCCTAAAATCCACTGATTGTGCTCTCACCCTTTATAATTTTATGGGTTTGGGGTTTGACCTTGGTACTGGGATTTTTTAAAATCCTCCAGGTGATCTTAATTTCCAGCAAAGTTTAGAAAACTTTATAATGCTTCTGCAAGTCGCTGGTGGTAGAAAAGAGCTCAAAATGTATTCTGTTTTTCCACAGACCCTGGCAGACAGCTCTAGTAGCTCCACATCCTGCTTTATTAAGACACCATTAAGCAATCCAACACAACCATGGGGTGTACTGTCTATCCTTCCTGTGACTCTTCCTAGTCTTTAGGGGAAAGGAAGCAGTCAGATCCTGACCTATAAAACTACCACAACATCCTTCCTGGCTTCTATAGCCTCTGGCCTTAAACTTGATAAGATTCTCCACACTTCTTTGGTTATAACCCCCCTAACATGTTTTCACCCCTGGTTGAAGTGCTTGTCTTTAAAACGCTCCAGGGTGATGTACACCCTGCCTTTCCCACCCAGCACACTTAACTTTTATGACAACAGAAGAGGAAATGTCTTGAGGCCTCTTCAGAAAAAAACATAGACTCAAAGCCATTACTCTAAACGTAGCCAGAGGGATGGGTGAGGGTATTATTATTATTATTATTATTATTATTATTATTATTATATTGTAATTGTACATCACAGTGAGGTTCAAAGCGATATAAACATACATGTACACAGCACTTGGTGTGTTTCCTTCTGCATCCCACCCGCTCCCTCCCTTCTCTCTCTGTACATGTTAGTAAGATTGGTAGTCGCCCTTCATACATGGGCATAAAATTATTTTAACTGTTTCCTTCCTCCCTAACTTCCTTTTTCTCCTCCTTACTTCCCTTCCCCGAGCCCCGTCCATTATTCCACTGGTCTCTCTTCACATTTATCTGAAGTCTCTTTTGTTTCCTATTTTCTCTCTAGCTTCTACATGTGAGAGAAAACAGAACCCTTGACTCTCTGAGACTGGCTCACGTTGCACAATATTCTGTAGTTCCATACATTTTTCTGCAAATGACATAATTTTGTTCATCTTTATAGTGGAGTAAAATTCCATTGTGTGTATCTACCACATTTTCTTTATCCATTCACCTAGGTTGATTTCATAATGTGGCTGTTGTGAATTGTGCTGCTACACACATGGGTGAGTTCTGGAGAAAGGAAACATGTTGATCATTTCAGTGTTGGGAAGGGATGGACTTTGCAGACTGCAGACTTGAGCTTGAACCCATGCTCTGCTTCAAAGAGCCATATGAACTTTGGCAACAAAAGGTTCCTGGAGTTCAATCTCCTCACGTGCAGTGACACACTGAGGTGCAGTCATTTCACAGGGACCCCACGCTGACATTTTGACTGTGAGTAATCATGACTCTGAATCTAAGCCCTGATTGCGATCCCACCCCCTTTCCTTTAATAGTTGCAATTTTTCCATCCTGTCCGGCCATCTAAATCACCTGTTCTGATGTTATTCATAGAAGAAAAAAGCAGACAGAGCTGGGAACAAGGTAAAAGGGAACAAATGTAAGTAATGTGCCAGGAATACAAAGGAAAAGTAATGATCCATTCATCTTGATGCCACTCTGTAAAGTTAGGATAACCTAGTTCCCATATCAATACGTACAATTTATGTAGTTATACTGCAGCCTGTAAGGTCTTTCTCCTGTGGGTGGAAAGAAAAGCATTCAAGTGTGTAGAGAACTGACCTACCAGAGGCAAAGGAACCAGCTTAAGGGTCTTAAATCAATAGGGATTTGAGATGACTGGCTGCTACGATTTCTGATTTTATGCTTAGAGGACGCTAAAGATTCCAGCCAGCCTGTCTGTACCAGATGTAAAGCAGGTAGTGATGATAAATCTTTGTACGCAAGGGTTTAAGTCACTACTGTCCAATAGGACTTTCTGCAGCAACAGATATGTTCTATGTCAGCACTGCCCAACTTGGGAGCCACTGGACATATATGGCTGTCGAGCAACTGAAATGTGTGACTGAAAAATTAAATTTCATTGTACTTAATTATAATTTAAGTTAAATAGTCACATGTGGTGGCCAGTTGCCACAGTGTTGAATAGTACAGCCCAAAATTGCTAAATTAATAAAGTCACTTAAAGTCATGTCTTCATAATTAATTAGGACTAGGGTGAAGTAGAATGGTCATTACCTAGCTTAACACTAACACATCCACCTTATTTAAATCAGAAAATACCACACGACTGGAGGTCCCTGGGCTTGATCATTGGTTGTGGGATAAAAAGGAATGAAAGACATCTAGGTTCAGATTTGTTTGCATGTATATATGTGGTACTGGGGACTGAACCCAGGGGTGTTCTATCTGTGAGCTATACCCCAGTCCTATTTATTTATTTTTTTTGAAATAGAGTCTCATTAAGTTACTGTACTCTGGCCTTGAAGCAGTAATTGGCCTGTTTCAGCTTTCCAAGTACTGGAATTACAGGTGTAATGTGCCATTACACTTGGCTAAATGTCAGGATTTGAGGAGTGCTAAGACCTATTCTACTCTCACTTTCATTTTTTAGTTGGTGGCTAAAAATGTTGGCTTATTATGTAACAAGAATAATTCTAAACACATTACATCTGATGCTATAAAATATCCTATGTTATTATTTTTGATCCCAAGTTTTACAGATGGGCAGACTAAGTTACCAGCCAGGGAGAAAGTGGTAGAGTCAAGTCTGAACTGAGACTCTCTGGCTTGACATACCATGCTTTAAAGTAATCAGTCACTTAGAAGTTAGGGTGAATTAAAAACTGCCTTTCAAAGTCAGGTGTGGTAGTGCACACCTGTAATCCCAGTACTAGGGAGGCTGAGACAGGAGGACCCCAGGTTTGAGGACAGCCTCAGCAACATAGCAAAGCTCTCAGCAACCCAATGACACCCTGTTTCAAAACAAAAAATAAAAAGGGCTGATGGTGTAGTTCAGAGGTAGAATGCCTCTGAGTTCAATCTCTAGTACTAAAACAAAAACAAACAAACATTCTCCTTTCAGAGGAAGATGTCTTGCTCAATGTTTCAGGAACACACTAAGAATTTGTCACTTTAGAGTGTCTCACTCCATTTTCTGTTACTATCACAGAACACCAATGACTGGCTAATTTATAAAGCAAAGTCTGTGGACCCTGGGAGTTCGAAGGGCACGATGCTGGCATCTGGGCAGACCTTCATGCTGCATCGCATCAGAATGGGAAGTGAACAGGCAGAGAGAGAGCACCAGGGTGGATGTGCTTCACAACCATCATTCTCACCACAGCAGCATCAGTCCTTTGTAGGCTGATGCCCTCGTGACCTAGTCACCTCCTAAAACTCCTACCCCACAGTGACAATGAAGTTTCAATACAGCTCTTAGGGGAGATATTCAGACCACAGCAAGAGGAACGTGGCCAATTCAACTCTATTTGGTAGAAAGCAAGTGAACACTGGGAACCAATATGAGGGCTGAGGGGATGGAGACAAAGGTGGAAATCTGGGGCTCTGGAAGACTCGCTTTGGTAACTTCACATTTCCCCAGTCCTCATGTGATCCACTAATCCTTTCTGGAGTCATTAAAGTCAATGGGAAGAGGGTGAGAAAAGGCGGAAGTCTTGAGAGAAGTATTCTTGTTATATATATGTTGGAATTCTGTCTCTCTCCAACTCAGTTTGCCTCGACCACAAAATCTTATCCTTACAGACCAAAATGCAGATAATTTGAAAGGCCTATACCCCCTTATTCTCAACCCTTTGTTTTTTAATTAATTAATGTATTTATTTATTGATTTGTTCATTTATTTGTGGTACTGGGGATTGAACCCAGGGTCATTTTACTTCTGAGCTACATTCTCAGCCCTATTTTATTTTTATTTTGAAGCAGGGTCTCACTAAGTTGCTAAGGCTGGCCTTGAACTTGAAATCCTCTTGTCTCAGCCTGGGATTACAGGTGTGTCCCACCATACCCAGCTCCCAAACCTTATTATTACTCACTTCCAATGGTTCCAAATCTTTATGTTCTAGATAATGTTGCAAGTAGTATCCTTGCTACTAAATCAGACAGTCCATTCCCCATTACTATTTTGGAATAAACTCCTAACATGGAGGGGAAAGGGAAAAAATAGGACTCTAGTTTGCATTGGTTGGACTAGTAGGAATGCTGAGGGTTTTTCTTCCCTGAAATTGTGTTACAAAGTGGTGATGAGTCTAGTACTAGATGTTTTGTTCCAAACTGCTTGTAATCAACAGGTAAGGAAGAGGATCTCTCTTGGTCCCTTCCTCCTGAAGGATTTAATGAAGCCAAAAAGACTGAATCCAGGTAAAAACAGAAAAACATGTGAGTTGCCTGTGACTTAACACAACCAATCTCCACTAATCATAAGACTTAGTGAACAGGGTGTTTCTCTTCCAGCAGGTTCAGCATCTCCCAGTAGTAACTCAATGCTCACAGCAAAACTGCATCATGAATTCCAGATTAATTATTGGTTCAGTGAGAAGAGTTCATCCACTTAATAAATATTTACTGTGTCTAATATGCATCGAGTTCTGCTCTAGTTTCTAGGAGTACAGAGGAAACAAAACGGATGAAAGCAATGTTTGATATCATAGTTCAATATATTTCTGGTTTATCCTGGCTCAGTGTTTTTGGAAGAAAAAAATATTCAATAAAAATTAATATTAGGGTCCAACTCAGGAGTCAGTTGATTAAATATAGCTCATTTTGGCTCAGCCCAGTTGAAACTTCTGAGTGGTATGATCCTTGGTAACTCTTTACTATAAAATGCAAGAGGAAAAAAAATAACATAAATTCCTTTCTCATTACTCAGCAGATCCTAAATCCCAGAATTTTCTGGACATTTTTTTCCTTCTAACATGCAACTTCCCTTATTTTACTGATCCAACTTTCTAATACTTTTCAAATCAGTCCCTTCTTCTTCATCATGCCTGTGACCAGAACTTCAGTTCTCATAATTCATTTTTGCTTGAACTATTGCAATAGCTTCTAAACTCTTCTTATTGCCTACAGTTTCTTTCTTCTCCAATTTCTCTGTATTATAGTTTTCAAAAATAGATCTAATAATTTAACTGTCCAGCGAGATATTGACAATGATTCCTACTGCTCATGGGATATTGTTTGATTATTTATTTATTTTACCAGTACTATAAGACAGTACAGGACTTATGTCAACCCCCACTGGACAAATCACAAAATAGGCTCCTAGGATTCTGGAACAACATCATGCCATTTGCAGTAGAGAAGTATCCCCTTTGAGAAACAACTCTTGACATGTTACCGAGTCCTGTGAAAGACAGAATGCTTGCTCATGTGATTACTGTGGGTTGGCACATTAGTGAGCTATAGCATGTTATTTGCTATCACTTGACCAAGCATTCTGTCTTTAATAGGGATTAGTAACATGCCAGCATTATTATCTGGGGTTTGTGGAGTGCCTGCACTATCGGCTTGAGATCCTGCATATCACAGCATGTGCCCAGGACCCACTGCACAGAACAGGGACAGAACTGGGCCCAAGACTGTGGGACCCAGTGTCGCATCAGAAGCAGCTGGCCCCACAAAATGCTAGAAAAGCCTCCAAACATTAGCTGAAGCTGAGCTCAGAGGTGATCCTCTGAAAGGATGAGCTACTACCCTTCAGGAGGCAGCACACACACAGTATCCAAATCCTCCATGTGATTCTATGTCCTATGGAGGAAGAATACATGAGCCCCGAAACCAAAGCCTGGAAGCAGAAATGACCTCTTATTGTCACTCACAGTGGCCTACCAGGGGATTTTGTGCTTCCCATCCACAGAACTCTGGGCTGTGTAAGGTTGGGCATCCTGGTCTCCAAGGGGTGCATTCTTGCCAAAGGACATGGTAAGGGTGCCACTGAACTTCAAACTATAGCTGCCATGAAGGTGCTTTGGGCTCTTTGAGCCAGAGATCAATAGAATGCCATAGTGCAGGAATTAAAGGCTCTAATTAACAGAGGAGAGGGACTGCTTTTACACAGGAAGACAGGGGGATAGGTGGGGATCCCAGGCAATCCACTTGGGTACTCCTGCTACCCGCTTTTCCACCACAACTGTGGACAGATACCTCTGAACAGACACACACAGCTCCTGAGCACAGAGTATTTGGGTCACACCACTAGGTGGGCCATCAGGACCTACCAAGGCAGGGATTACCAATGCGCAGAGATCAGGATGGAGAGTGGGAAGGAGAGGATCACTTCCCACTGTGGACCCCAAATTAACTGTGTGGAGGAAGGGATGCAGCTTTTCCCCTCATCTTCCTCCCCTCCCTATCTCTCAGGAAGAGCAGCCCACAGAGATGGTGCCAGTGCTGCTCCATAAACATGAGTGGAAGAGGTCTATGAGGCAAAAGGCATGAGCTACAGCAGCCAGGATAACCATGGGAAGCACGGTGAAGCCATGGCCTTGACCACCATACTCCAGATCCATCACCACATTCACACGGAGGCCACGCTTCCCGCAGCTGCTCCAGCCAATAACTGAATGTGACACAGAACTAAAGCAGGTACATTGGAGATGACATGGGTTCCTTCCCCACCCCCTTGTGGTACTAGGGATTGAACTCAGGAGTGTTCTTCCTCTGAGCTACACCCTAGCTCTATTTTTATTTTTTGTTTTGAAACAAGATCTTGCTAAGTTGCTGAGGGCCTCTCTAAGTTGCTGAGGCCAGCCTTGAACCTGCAATCCTCCTGTCTCAGCCCCCCAACTACTGGGATTACTAGCATGGGTCTCTATAATGGTAAACTTTAACTCAAGATTAACCTTGCCAAACTTTTTTAAAATTATAGTTTAGCATAAGACCCTTTTAGTCAACTTCTCTCCTTTCTTCCTTCACTTCTCCATTCCTCCCTGCCTTCTCTCTCCTTCCTTCCCCACTTTACAAAGCTCAGCCCTGCAATGCACTTTGATAGCTCTCCTAGCTCCAGCCCATGTCACACAGAAATGTTTCCCTGAATAGGTCAGCTGCACAGCTATCCTCTCTCTGTCTCTGCTGCACATCCTTCTTCATCTGATTCTGCCACTTCTAGGCTCACCACCCTTCCACCTGGCACCCCACTGCCAACTGCATGCTCAGAGACACCATACACATGTGTCATGAACTTTCTGTAGCCAAGCCAAGGGAAGTATCTACTACTCCCTCTGTTAGGAATGCCTTCCCCAACTGCTTTCTCTCCTGGCACTTAGGGTTGGGAGCCAGTCTAAGCAGCAGACTTTGGACTGGCCCTCTTTCCCCCCATTTCTGTTCTTTCATTGTTCCTTCCAAAGGATCTGCTTGCCTAGGGAGCACAGATTCCTCCGCACCCTACCCCAAATTGTAGGGTATCATAAATTTTATCCCATGCAACATGCATCCCACAAGATGTCTTTCCCACAAGGCACTAAGAAAATCTGGAGTGCATGCCCCTCTACAAGGAACAGTCAGTGCTCAGCACTGTTAATACTGGTGGCATTAACATGGCCACGAGGGCTAGTAAGGTAAGCTCTGTCGAGATTCTAACAACCCTCAGAAATCAAGATTTTTATTGTGTGATCGCTAAATCTTAAATGTTATAAATCAGCAAGCTGGGTGTGATGGCACACTCCTGTAATCCCAGTACTTGGGAAGTTGAGACTGGAGGATCGCAGGTTCAGGATCAGTCGCGGCATCTTAGCAAGGCCTTCAGCAACTTAGTGAGACCCTGTTTCAAAATTAAAAGTAAAATGGGGCTGGGGTATAGCTTAGAGGTAGAATGCCCTTGGGTTCAATCCCTAGTACTAAAATAAATAAGTAATAAATGTTATAAATTGATTCAAAATTAAAAGGAAACCCAAGA
>PVLC010008647.1:0-57370 GCA_004027655.1 Graphiurus murinus | reverse complement strand
CACAATCATAACAAGGTCACTCACTGAAGTGAACCTTAGGGGGAGGGAGGGGGAGGGAACGGGAAAGGGGAGGGAATCGGGGAAGGGGTCAAATGAGAATTGTGTGCAAATATGTTGTTAACAATTTGTACTTAACAAAGATGTACGCTATATTGCACGAATTACTACAATAAAAATTAAAAAATTAAAAAAAAAAAATAAAACACAGAATGCCCTTCTACAATTTTCCTGCTATTTCAAAGGAACTTCCCAAAGCTTTTTTTTTTTTTTTTTTTTGCGGTACTGGGGATTGAACTCAGGAGCATTCTACCTCCGAGCTACACCCCCAGCCCTATTTTTTATTCTTTATTTTGAAACTGAGTCTCACTAAGTTGCGGAGTGCCTCACTAGGTAGCTGAGGCTGGCCACGAACCCGGATCCTCCGGTCTCAGCCTCCCGAATGCTGGGATTACAAGCGTGCGCCACCACGCCCGGCTTCCCAAAGCTTTTAAAACACAAGCTTCAAGGAAACAGTTTTATGCTTCAAGGATCTTTTCACAAAGTGAACTGATACGGACACTAAGCATTTATTTTGGAGCTAAGCAAGAAAGAGAAGCTGGAACCTTTCTGTGATGTAAAAAGTAAAGTTTTTCTTTGATTTGCATAAAAAAATTCTTGCGTTTAAAACCTACTGTCCCCCCCACCCCATTATATTCATACCCTATTACTAAGCAAAGTGTGTCCTAAAAAGGACTCTATCATTTGTGCCATGCTATATGTTAAAAAGAACATTATAAATAGCATCTTGGACTATTTGGAAACTTTTAACTAAGGCTTTGCATTCCACAGGCATAGCAATGGGTTAACTCTACAATCTCATTCAAGCTATTTCTCTTTTTAAAATTTATTGAATAATTAACTACCATGTGCCAGACAGACACTTTGAGAGAGACCCTAAGAGCGCAAAGATGAATTAGGAAGTTATAAAAGACTAATTTTTTTTTTTTTTTTTTAGTACTGTCTTTATCTTACTGAATGGGGAGGGGGGCATATAACCATGAGTTTAAAAAGCAAAGAGGAACAAGCTGTTTTCTAGAGCAGGTATCCTCTTCTCTGGCACAGTATCAGAACTGGCAGTTCAGTTTTCCAAAACACAGATCCCCTGTATCTAACTAAAACCATAGGGCTCATCAAGCAGGGCCAGAAAATAGACACACCTAAATTCAGTAAGAATAGCACTCTATTCCTCAATTTAACCTATTTTTTGCTACACTGACAAGAAAAAATATCCAAAGTCAGTCTATTTGGAAGTCTTTTGAGTGTATATGTGTGTGGTTCTTGTAGGTTAAGGACTGGTTTACTACCATTTTACTCTCTGCTTTCTTTTTGGGCTGCACTTAGGAAGATTTCTAGAAATATTTAAACAAGAGTTGATAATTAGAAATTGGAGTGTTTTCTAAAACCAGCATTTTCTGAGGCTTCAAATGCAACTGTTCTTACCTAATAGGAATTTGAGTGTTTCACATTTTTATTTTTCTATTTCAGAAAATCTCTTGTGAAAACTCGTACTGGTGAATTAGAATTAGTTACCGGGCAGGTGAATTAGAAAAGTGTGCCAAGTGCTAGAAGAACATCTGGATTGTTGGGTACCTCTCTGAATGAAATAAATTTCGCAGGGATTTTAATACACATTTTCCTTAATCATCATCATCAATAAAATGGAATCACTTGCCGGGCGTGGTGGCGCACGCTTATAATTCCAGCATTCAGGAGGCTGAGACCGGAGGATCCGGGTTCGCGGCCAGCCTCAGCTACCTAGTGAGGCACTCCGCAACTTAGTGAGACTCGGTTTCAAAAAATAAAGAATAAAAAATAGGGCTGGGGGTGTAGCTCGGAGGTAGAATGCCCCTGAGTTCAATCCCCAGTACCGCAAAAAAAAAAAAAAAAAAAAAAAAAAAAAAATGGAATCACTTGACTGTTGAATATGGCTTTGGATTGTTTGCTAAATTCAAGACAACTTTAGACTATGCTGATACCCAAAGAAATCGTTTAGACATAGTATGATATTAGCAAATTGTAACTGATAAACACAATTTCAACAAATTTAATCTAATAATTCCAATCAAGATAAGAAATTATAAGACTTACCCCAACAGAAAATTTGAGACAGTAAAGGTAAAATTAAACTAAAATTCCTAACATTTTGGTTCTAAAAATAATATTAAAAAATCTTCTTATTCAGTCTTCTTCATGCACACATTTTCAAGTAGTTGTTATCATAGTATACCTTCTACTTGGTGATATTTTGAGGCAAAATGTGTTTTTGCGTTTTATTATTTTGATGAATACTGTCCAGAGTGACCACTTTTGATGAGTACATAAAATTTCATCAAATGGTGTGCGTGATACAGGTAACTCTTTCAAAGGATATCTAGATTATTACCATCATTTCATACTACAAAGAGTATTATGATTAGAAATCTTTGATCATTTATATAGGAATCTCTAATCCTTTTTTAAGAAAGCATATGAAGACCTGCCCTTAGTAAGTTACAAAACAAAAAATACTTTCTGTAGTTTGATAAATGTTTTTCAAACATAAAATACTCAGATTTAGCCCAGACAAAATTTGGAGTCAGAAACTGAGGGTCCCAGTTCCTATCATTTTTGCCAGCTATGGAATCTTCTAAATGAACACAATTAACATCAACTTTAAGAGATGCACAAGAGAATGCATACATAGCTTATAACACACTATACAAATCTGATTACAATAAACAGCGTCATTATTCGATCTACTTTTTAGGTATAACAAATATATTTCAAAATAGTCAAGTAATCATGAACTTTGCAGGTAGTATTAAATTCAATAGAGACACTGGGATTTTAAGGAACTTAATATTGATGTTTGGGATAATTAAAAACTAGAGTGTCATCTGAATATTTCGTTCTTTCCAGAAGAGACCCCTTTGAAGCAATATGCTTTGTGTTTGCTATATTTATGTAATTAACTCAGCCGTCTTTAGAGAGCAGAAGAGGAGAGCTAATTATTACAGGAAACAAGTACTCAATCTGCTTTAAAATTTTGGGAAATCAACTTAAAATCAAGTTAATTTTAGGAACTTGTTGAAAGACATATAAATAAGCATCATGGGCTTCATTTCCTATTAAGTTTGAGCCAACATAACACTTAAAAATAATACTTGGTAATTAATGATTTTGTCAAAGTGTCCACAGCAGTTTTGGTCATGAATATATACAAATAAATTATCTGTGTTTTCCATTTTAAAAGGACTAAAATATCCATATCTTAAAATTCTGATGATTAGGGGAAATTATTTTATTTAATTAATTATACAGTTAGAATCCTAAGCTGAATATCTAATGCTATGTTATCCAATAACTGTGTAAATTTCATCCATTTTCCCTTCTAAAAATTGTAAAGAAAAAGACATCTACTTTAGCTACCTCTTAGGATTTCTATTAAGATCAAATGGTAGCTTTCTTTGAAATACAGAAAGAGGATTCCATCATTATCATTTATGCCAGAGAACATAAGCATACTTCTATGTAACATTATTTATATTGTATATACATTATACAATGTATAATATATAAAGTAAGGTATAATATATATAAATATATATGTAAGAATTTTCCATTTATGTAAATTTACCTTCTATAAAAAAATCAAAGTTGAATGTAGAAGAATGACCAACTAAAGAATCACTAAATTTACTTATGGGTTTTCAGTTATTCACTCTTACAAACAAGCGTACAGATCCAACAGGATAAGAAAATAGACACAACCTTAAAACAAGCTCATCATTATGACAAAAGATTCTACTCTACAGTTATTTTTATTTCATTTTCTAAATAACTCAAAGTATAAGGAAATTTTATCCTTAATTTGAATGAAAAAAAAAAAAAACAGTTAAAGAACAGCAAAAAATAAGATGCCAAGCTAAGATTAGTAATTATTTTAAACAATTTATGAGTCTATCATCTCTACAACTCAAACTAACCAGAGAGGCTCATAATTGACAGAGACATAGAACATTAAATGTTTTTAAAGGGAAGTGTGACTCTGTCTGAAGAGTCATTCCAAAACTTATCAAAGTTTATCACAGACTGTAAAAAGTGAAAACATACAGTCCTGCACATAAAACTCTTAAGCTTTCTTGGAAATTTTCTAGGGAAATTGAAATATTGTGCATGCGGTAACCAACCAAACATTCTCTACAGAAATATAAAGCTAAAATAATCCTACCAGTAAGCCTTTCCTATGTTACTGAAAACATCTGCTTTTCTAATCTTTTCTGAATAGAAACTCTCTTACATATAATCACGCTAAACCTATTAAACTCATAAATAAACCAATGTAGGCATGCCTTTCACTTCTCCACTCTGTGTAGTTAATACTTATCATATTAATTTCTGCCCATATGAAGGTTTCTAGATTCTTCTGGGTCAATAAGCGTATGTCACGATTATTACAGTAAAACAACAAAGCACAATGATAATTTACTTTAAAACAAGCAACTTCAACTGAAAATACCAGATGCCAAGTAGTTTGCCCACCTGACCTGGAATAGTTAATATCTTTTTCTCATAGAGAGCCTTGAAATAAAAAGATGATGCAGTTAACCAAATATCAATCTACTGTCTTTGTAGACATCTGAAATAGATGGCCATTGGTGTCATTACTGCTTCAAGATATAAATTACTTTCAAAATCATCACTGTTTACCTAAAATGTTTCATTATGCTGTGCATTCTGTTCTCAGCAACTTAGCAATGCATAGACTATTACTTAGCAATATGTAAAATGTGTATTGGAGGAGGCCGATTGAAAAGTTGAGGCTTTATTAGAAAGGCCAGAAACTTCCAGAACAAGTGTGTTTCAGACTACTTGCATTTGGAATCCCCTGGCTGATCTATGGGGGAAAAAATCCTGAGCTTCTCTACAGATAGAATGAATAAGTCTTAGAGATGGGAACCTGTATTTTTAACAATCACCCTAAGTGACCGTAATCTAGTTAAGGCCTGAAAACCACCATACTAGGTCTAGGAGCAAAAGCCAGATACCTTAGTATGTTGTAGTTGGAATGCTCAAAATGTAAACATGTCCCCAAGGAGAATGTTAACTAATGTTAAAAATTTTCCACGAGTTAAAATTTTTCATGTTTTATCACCTAAGTAAAACATGCTCTAAATAAGGGCATGTATCTTTCTGTAGTTAACAGAATAACTGGTTGATTGACTCATTTATTCATTTAACAAGTTATTGGACAGCAGTTATGAGCTTAGCAATATTCTCAAACAGCAATTAAAAGACCTCAAAGATATTCCTCACAATGTCTTTTACTTGAAAGTTGTACAACAGTTCTTCATTGGATATTGTTGAATAAATGAGAGAATAAACACATTCATGGATCCTTTTTCACCCTAAAAAGTTATTATGCTTCTTGAAAGCAAGTCAAGTAATTATTTCCCTAAACACCAACTCTCTGTAACTACGCATACCTATGACTTAAAGTCTGAGTCTTTTCTCATACCTGTAGGTTTTAATAATTTCCTAAAATAATCACAGAAGTAAGCTGCTGCTTGGAAATTACATAAAGGCATTCCAAGGTCACAAAGTGGAATCTTAAAAGCCATGTCTCAGTGACTGGTATTTAAGAGATCTGTTCCTCTTTAGAGAAAGCCACAAAGTCTGAATTTTAGAGTACAGAGAGAACAGGGCTACATAGTCTTTTGAAAAATAATCAATAAAGAAAAGAGAAGACAGACAGACAGACAGAGGGATAACTTGTGCCATGTGTATATGAAATGTGTTAAGTAAATATTTCAGTATTTTGTAGCTGGTGTTAAATGCAAAAAAAAAAAGGACCAAATGTCCGGGGAATGTTTTAACTAAAGGTGACCTGAGAGGTCATTTGGTGCAGCCTCCTGATTTTATAGGTGAGGGACTTGAACCACAGAGGTTTTCAGAATATTGACCCAAGCTTATCTAATTAACAATATCACATGCACTACTACTTGGATTTCTGGTTTCCAGTTAAAAGTTTTTTGTTTTGTTTTTGTAATGTCACATTAGGTGCTGTAACTTTGTTAGTTGTTTTAAGCAATTATATAAGAATTAGAAGCATTTTAAATTTCTTTTTTTGTGTGTGTGTGTAATAAGTTATAGTAAAAAGAAAATAGAGTAAAGAATTAGCCAATATTCTGATTTAGACCATTTTCATCTCAGAAATTAAAAAGTATTACAATAGAATATAGATTGAAACTCCAAATAACCAAACATGAACATGGACAATTAATAAATAGTCATGTGCATTGGCTGCAATGTCTTTTATACTCAAATATGTAGTGCAGTTAGCAGGCAAGGGAATCACCAGAAGATAGGACTGTCTAAAATCACAAGTGAAAGATTTGCCTTGTAGTTCCACACTGCAGCATCCTAACAGGTTGTAACTGTGACACCGACTCAGAGCCTGTTAACAAGGATATGAGGGGACGCTGCAGTATTATGAAAAACTCAGCTAAGTGAAAGTCAAGCTAAAAGGAAACAACAGTCAATGCAGCAGTAGGTTTTGTTCTGACCACGGCAAGAGAAAACAGACAATGCACAAGGTAACTCTTCACAGTAAGAAAAGCAAACCCAAAGACAGAAGTGTCCATTTCGATTAAACACCACAAACTATAACTGATGACAGACTACCTAAAATTGTGGGAGGGCCTGTTTAGAAGAGTTCTGACCACACGGCTCAGCCTTTTAATGTCTCCATTCCCTCTGTTTTCAGTATCATCACCTATTAATAATTAATTCATTAACAATCATCTCAGTCTGCCTCTTTCGCTCCCATCAATCAATCAACACTTACGCATTAAGAACCCAGAGTTTTCTTTAGGAAGGTCAGGATGAATAAAACTGCTCCAAATGCTGAGCATTCAATAATTTAAAATATTTGGAATGCATTGCATTTTGTCCTGATTCATCGGCAAGCAGCATTAGCTGATTAATGAGCAAGTACAATTGTGTAATCATAAACCACCCAAAAGCCCAGGCGTACCTCTAGAAGGACAAAGCACTTCATATCTCTTTTCCCTAACTAATCTCCTTGTGAAATGAAAGTAATGCTAGTATCTCCTTCATAGGATTGAAGGGGTTTAGGGAAGAGAAAAAAAGGAGAACTGACTAAGGAAACAGCTCAAATAATGCTGTTTCAAGCTGTATCCCTACCAATCTCTTAACATGATCCAGAGGGAAGCACATCAAATGCTATATGCATTATACACTCCTATCATGCTGAACCTCACTATGATGTCTCATTACACGTATAAAAAAAGATTGTTCTGAGGATTAAAATGTGTGTTGCACGTGTCTGATAAATGGTTGCAAGTATGCTGAAATCTGAGAAGCTTTTTAATGCATGACACAAAACTTAATAAGGTATTGGTGTTCCTGCTATACTGAAAAATTATTAGGGTCAATTATGTTCATAAGACAGCCTTATTTTGCTGCTTTCTCGGCAATTAATACATGCAAGACTTCTCAACCTTAGGTACTGCCTAACCAGAGGAAGAGAAAAACGTGATTTAATGCATCTGTATCTTTAATTAACGGTGCCATTTCCCCTACATCTATAAATTTACCAAATCTATTCATTCACTACTATGCTGAAACTCAGAATAACCACTTCAAAATAAGATTTATAACTTTAATTTCTTTTTCATGTAGCAAGACCAAAGCTCATGCATCTGATCATCCTTGACAGTAGAACTTAGAGCATCAAGCAATTTCCTATTAAAAAATACTTTATAAGAGCTCATTTCGCAAAGCTGCTCTGCTATTTCAGCCAAAATATTGTGCAGCTTGCAAGGAAACTTACAATCATAAATTTTAAAATGTTTTATTCACAGTAATTAATAGCTGCTACATCTTTATAAGAACAAGTCTTAGGGGATTGATATAATCTGTTATTCTTGATAGTAGCAACAGCAACAACAACAGCAGCAACAACAACAAATAACATTTAAGAAGCACTTGCTCTGTGCCAGACATTTTCCTAATTCTTTGAGGCAAGTGTCATCATTATCACATTTTAAAGGGGAGGAAACTGAGGCACGGTGAAGTGAGCAGCAGTCTGATCCCAAAGCCCATGTCCTTCTTCACCGTTCTACAAAAGGATTTTGTGCTTTTTAGACATGTTACAGTCATCAAATAAAGCATATCTATGCTCTGGGGAAACGCTACAAACACTTAACCAAAACTTTGCTTTGAATTTTGGAAACCTTTCTGGCCACAGAAACACCCAGAGAAGTAGAACGGAGTGTACAAAGAAGTCAAGGAACAATTCTTACCTCAAGTCTGTCTGTCCGCATCAATTTCTGTGCAGCAGCTGCAGCAGCTGCAGGCACGGGGACCCCGGGATTCCCTGTAACCAACATGGGCGCTGTCGGCAAGATCTCTGCTGGAACCAGACTTGGGGAAACAGGTCCCAGGTAGGGATTAAAGGCTGCTGATGCATTGGTGGCTAAGCTGGGTGCAACTGAAAACATTGGCTGGAAAGTGAAACAGAAAACACAAGTTAATACACAGCCTTAAATTCAAAGTTCGTATCCTACATTCTACATTTACCATCCATCCACCCACCTGTAACACATCCTTCCTCCCCTCCTTCTCTTGAATCCTAAGTTTATTTATTCCAATTTAGGATAAAAATGTTTTGTTAAATAATCATTCATCATCAATTTTTTTTTCTAAAATATAATAATAGGTAAAGTATCCATTAAATCCTCAACAGAGATTTTGAAGTGTGGGGTCCATAATCCTTGGGATTTTCTTTTAAGTAATAGATCAACTGGTCAATGCAGAAACTTATCATTACCTATCTTCATTTCGGTCTTGAATTAATCCTAGAGACTTGCCTAGGAGATATATTTCATAATTGCAAAGATGGATGAACTTGGAATATCTGTTTACAACTGCTAATAGGTTTCTAGTGTCCTGTGATATGGGATAAACACAGAAGAAGTCCCAGAGGATGACAGTGCCTCACAGTCACTGTCAGCTGTAAATAACTCTCCTGGGGGATGTGAACAGTGATGACACATTTGCACCTTTGAGCACATAGGAAAAAGTGTTCACCACATTCACTTGAGGCAGGTTTTTCTGGAGAAGCTGTAAAATTTCTACCAGCTCATCACATCCTTGTGAGACATTCCACAACAAATTTATCTACCTAAGGAGCAAAGAGTCTAAAATGTGAATTCCCAAAACAGAATATTCCTAAATAAGTGCTGCAGACTTGTTGGAAGGAATGCATATGCTGCCACCGAATAAACTATCAGAGGTAGAATTTCTGTCAAAAAAGTCTTTAATGGATATATAAAGATTGTTTCCACTTGTTGATCTGCAAATTTTATTATTATGGCACATATTTGTTCTTGAATTGATTTGAAGAGTTTACGTGAGGTCTATTTTAACAATTTGCTTTTCCAGTATATGGAACACAATTTCCCACCTTATTCATTTTATTTCAATTCTTAAAGTTTAATGTGTTGAATAATCACGTTTGTCTCTGAAACACTAAAACTCAAGGGCAAAATGGATCCTGTTCTTTAAGTAATTATTAACAATTTCTTTTCTTTACCAAGTAAAAAGGAAAAGAATCATAGAATGTTTTCTATAATGAAAGTGACACTAGATTATGGTACATTACATTAGAATGTCGCTCTCTTCTCTCTGATAGGGATAAGAAGTCAGACGATGCAGAGTGTATGTAGTATTCAAAAAAGTGTTAAGAGCACCGACTGATGTAATGCGAGGTAGACATTACATAATACTTCTTGAAGCACAAAAGAGATGGATTAGAACATGAAGCATAGCCTACTTCTAATCTGGTTGTCACTCATCTTGTATTTAGAAGAATAAAATGGAATTCAAGTGTCCCTTTTTCCGAGGGCACTAGGGTGATTCTGCCTCTCGGGACACATTTGGCAGTGTCTAGACACACTTTTTGTTGTCACAGCTGGGGGGGTGCTATTACATCTAATGGAAAGAGGCCAGAGGTGCTGCTACCTGTCCCACAATTGACAGGAAGCACTTCACATCACAGAATTACCCAGCCCCAAAGTCAATTGTGCCAAGGTGGCAGATGTCATCGTAGGGGATTCACTATTCTTCACTATTCAGTTGGCCTCACAAATTGTATTGGGACAAAATTCTTTGCAGTTAGCATATATGTTTTTACTAAGAAGAAGATACAAATAGAGTATCTAGCACATCATTTCATTCACTGAGGAGAAAAACCAATGCACCACAGATTCCATCCTTATTTTCAAGGTAAGATTCTTAGACCTCCAAATATGTTGGTTCCAATGCCAAGGCTAGCAGCTCTGCCAGGCCTATTTGATGATGTAGCCTGCAGTAATTCCTGTAATCACCAACCCCACAACAGCCTACAGCAGCTACCCTTAGACAGCAGGAAACTGTGCACTGCAATAACCAATAGGCTATCAGAAACTGGGGCAGGGCAGGCTCCCTCACCAGCATTTCCTAGAGCTGCAGCTGATTTAATTCTGCTCCGCCATGTCCACTAACTGCCCAGGTAGCAGCAGGACAGGGCTGACCTGTACAGTGAACATATGTTGAATGTGAATTTCTATTTAAAAATATTCAAGTTAAATCTGTACCGTTGTCCACTATCAGATAGAGTACATGGAAATGCAGCCAGGGAGTACTTTAATTTCTGTAGGTATTTAGGAATTAAAAGAAATGTAGCATGGGGAACTGAAAGATAAGTTTAGAATTTGGAGGACAGAAACAACTGATTATCATTCTTTTTTGCCTTCCATTGCTGTGAATTAACATGGATTTCCAGATAAGCATATTTTATATGTTTGCTTCAGAAAGTTATCAAGATGTTTATATCACTGTACACAATCTACTACAATTACTTAAAAGCAAAAGTCAAATTTTCCAACTTATTTTTACAAAATAAGGCCAATATGGTGGGAGGGAACTTTGCTTATGTCATGAAGCAAAATACACTGAAAATCTACAAATGCATATACTATAGCTGTTGTACATTACAGATAGTATTTCTATTACATAAAATATTGATCCTGTTACCTGGCAACATCACCCCTCTCAATTATTTGTATGGACTTGCCACATGAATTGATTTTCTGACTTAATTCAGCATAATAAATTAAAATCTGAAGACTTTTAGGGTACTGTCCCCCAAGTAAAATCCACAGCAGCTTTTAAAAATTTAAAACTCCAACTATTTGACAAGCATTATCTCCAATTATTCCCTCTCTGGTTAAGTAGAGCTATCTGCTGAACAAGCAGACATTCCCTAACAATAGCTCTGTACTTTGAAACTTGATTCCAAAAGTTAAAAAAAAAAGAAGAGAAAGAAAAGGGAAAATGTGTCACATTTATTCAACTCTTTGGAATTTTTTTATAAATTTGTTGAGTAGCTTAGCTTGTATTACACTGATTTTGCAAAGAGCATCTTGTGTATGAGGTAGGTCACTGCCAGCAGATCAGAGCGAGCCCTAGACAGATTAGAAAAGAACTTGAACTACTCTAAAGCCTACGATCCATTCCTGAAGCTATCCTGCAGAGGGCCACCAGGTCTCAAAGATCTGCAATAGTATTATCAAGTGGCACCCTCTTTTCTCTGAAGTACCCATGGGATTATCTGTAACTAAGTAATTGGTGTATGTGGTATCAACTACAACCTGGTGATAACGGTTTGCAGACGTCTTTGCTCCCAGGAAGGTGTAAAGAAGGTTGGTTTGCGATTGCTTTTTGCCAGTGAACACCCTCAACAGAGAAAAAACAAACTGCAAATGTACAAATTCTGGTGCTGTTTATGGGTTAATCACTTGTTTGCTTTAAATGAGACATTCTGCTTCCATTAAGGTAATCAGGCTTCATTATACATGAAAATATTATTCAGTTTCACATTATGACCCTAGTTAACTACGTAAACATGATTATTACTAGTAATTCCCTGTTTGTTGCGTGCCAGCATTATGCTAAGTGCTTCACCTGGGCTATTGTATTTAATTCTCATTACATATATCCCTAGGCAACTTTTTTGGGTGGGAGTGGAGCTAAGAGGGGAGGGGGGAATGTTTAGTTCTTTGCTAAATCCTGAGAACACAGAACAATGCCAGGCACTCAATGAAAACTTGTTGAATGAATAAATGTATGAGTGAGTGAACTGCAGTCTTGACAGGGTATTGTAAACCCATTCTGCAGATAAAAATCTCACAAAGATTATGTGCCCACAGTTTCAAATGGTTGAATGGAAGCCTCAGTTTGGACATAGGTGTCTTGATCCCAAATGATTCTGAAATCAGTGGTTCTCACTTACTGGACCAGTTGCCCTTTAAAAACACCTGGAAGACTTTAATCTGTGAAAGCCCTGGCCAGTTCCCCTTATCAGAGTCCCCTAGGGAAATGTACCTGGGTGGCAGTATTTTTGGAAAGCTCCTAGTTGATGTCAATTCCATGCACCATACAGTTTTCTAGAGAAATAGGTCCCCTTTTCTGATTTTATGTCTCAAAGGACTCATGTTCCCTTAGGTCTTTCTTTTGTACATGTTTCTTCTTGCACATTGAATGCTACCTTTGCCTGCCCACCTGTTTAATTCCTAATCATGCTTTAAGAACCAGGACTCTTCCTCTGGATGCCTCCCAATTGCCCACACCACTGAGAAGCAGCTTTTGCTACCCTCTGTTCTCACAAGAAGCCTTATCACCTGAATGCAGCATCTACCCATAAATACCTATGCTTAGTGACTATCTCCTGCTCTCAGACTCCCACAGGACAGTATTTTGCCTTGCCTCTACAATTGTAGCTTACTGCATATATTAACATACATGCTTGCTAATGTCTGCCTATAAATAGCATATATACAAGGCCTCTACAATTATTGCTCAACACATATATTAATGGATTTGCTAAGTGCTTTTCTTAGAAAACTCAGAAACTACCACATGTAAGAAATATTTTCTAGAATAGATACCTGAATGTCAAAAAAAGAAATTTAATTATATCTCCTCTCTTCACTTCAGTATTTTCTCTTCACATGACTATTTGAAAATTTATTTCCCTTATGTTTTGTAATTGTTTAAACTTCCCAAGTTTTAGTAATATAGTTATTGTGTAAATGCCATAAGGGTTATTTATTATAAAACACTATGTGAAACAGCATTTGTTTTGTAAATGTTTGCAATTTTTAATTAAATAGAGGGATTACAAAAATATATAATCAGTATCACTTGAGATTTAGGGAACATAAATTTTAAAGGTTAGATTTTTCTAGAGTGTTTTTGTGTGAAGGTCAAACTTGAATGCAGTAAAACTTTTGTGTTTTTTAAGTTGACAGTACACGACCTACGTGCAAGAAACTGTGTTTCTGGGTAGGCAAAATCCTGCACCCACAGCTATAACTAGTCTCCGTAAACAATTATTTTAAATATAAACAGCACCAAAAGTTAATGGGAGTTCTCAACAAATTCACATTACCCATTCTTCTCTTCTAAGAGGGGAGCCTGTGACTGGATTGAAGTAATAGATGCTGTTATAAACCCTGCTCCTGGGCTGGCCCTGAATGGGCAGAGCAAATGAGTATTTGCTTATTTCTTAGTTTCACTTATCCAACTCCATCTAGCTTCACTGAAATCATTTAAGTGAAGAAGACTCACTTCCAGCCCCCCTTGTAGAAAGGTATCAGCCAGGTATGGCCCGGTTTCCACTCTCCAGGGCCTGTTCTCAGCCCGTTGGAGGCGGCATGGGCCCTGTGGTTGAAGTAGACACTAAGAAGACCAGGATGGATGGACAAACAACCTCGGGTGACTGACGTGGACACATTTTATCAGAAACCCTCTGGGATGGAGCACCCTTATCTCAACCACGTGGTGAGTAAACTGGAAAGTGAAGCACTGGAGAACAATTTAAAAATTCCAGGTGTTCCAGGAAGGGTGACAACTGATGACTGCAAAGCATTCTGTACCTGGCTGCCAAGGATGCTCAGAACATGACGGGACAGCCAAGTCGAGGTAAGAGGAGCAGCAGAGAAGCGCCGAAGAGGAAGCTGACTCCAAGGACTCAAAATTTCTCTGTCCTATGCATTTCAAATTCATGAAATGCATGGGGGTCTCTACATGAGTTATGTGCCTCAAGGTGACCACGTGTGTGTCTGAAGGAGAGCTGCTATCAGAAATTATGGAAGGCCACAGCTAACCATTGGGATCCCCAAAAAGACAGGTGAAGCCATTGTTAAAGGAACTCCAGAGCTCATCTACCGTTCCCCACAGCCACTGCTTCTGCAGAGGGCTCTGAGTAAAATGTGGAGACCTGGGATGAAGGACACCTTCACTGATGGACTAAAGGAATTGACCAGGCGCCTCCCAGGAGTGAGCCACAGATGCAGGCTATGACTGGCTCAGTTAGGTAGCAATGTCAGTATATGGCAAAGTAATAAATAGGGATAAAGCAGCCCTAGGAAAAAGAATATAGACATTATTTTTTTAATTTGGATAAATAAATGTTGTATGTCTTCCATTTATCTCCAAAAATCATATGATTAAAAAAAGAAATGATCGTTTTATATTTTTTAGGAATTTAGAAAAAATAGTAGAATTCCAATTTTTATAATCTTACTAATTTTTAGGAAGCAAACTAAATTACTTATTTTAAAGTACTTTTTTCTCATCTTATGAGATAGGAATAATTGCGCTTATAAAATAATTAGTATCCTGCAAGTAATGTACTTAAAAACTTTCACTCTGTTTGGAAGAAAGGCAGAAAGCTCACATGAGTCACCCAAGCACCCAGAGCTGTTTGGTGGCCTGTCTCCAACCTGCGTCTCCACAACACTCACGTGGAACCCAAACACGCTGGGCTAAACTCTTGGCCTTGCTACTCACTCACCGTGTAACTTGAGCAAATTGCTTAACCTCTCTGAACTTGTGAGTTTTTATCTCTAGATTTGAGATCCTATGACCTACTTCATAGGAGAGCGGTGGGAATTTAATACACAAAAAAAGTGCTCAGCACAGTAAACGCCCTTAAAGTATTATATTTGTCTCAAAGATGCTAATCCTTTCTGATTTGTGGCTTGGTGCATTTCATGACAACTCGATACTAAGTCTACGAAAGCAGGAAACTCACCTATAAATTCCTGTATTAACCAGGTCAACCCAGTGTCATGTTCTAAAACCTTAAATTTATAGGCCCAGTGTCTCACAATCCGGGAGAAAAAGAGACTCCAAACTAGGTAGCATAGTAACTATTTCCTGGTGCCAGCAGCACCCTCCTCAGCCTTGCTCACCTTAGCAAACCATCTTATATGTGCCTACCACTCTGTCCTGTTCTGAGTTGCAGTCTCTGAAACCCGGCTGAACTTCAGTTCTGAGTTAGGATTCCTCTGGTCTCTAGGTCAGGTAAATGACTATGAAGCTCTACCTGTGTTTCTGGGATTTGGGAAACTCCTTCCTTCAGTTATTCTTCCCTTCATCAAGTGATTTTTGATCTCTGCTGTCTGCCAGGTACAATATCAGTTGCTTGCAAATTTGCTTAGATTTTGCTCCCCTCCCCCACACCTGTTCCTCCTGCTAGGTTTTGGGACCAAAGAGCTAAGCTGCTGTCACCTACTTGACTACGAGCCTTGTCACTACTAGTATGCTCCCCATGCTGTGACTCTGCTCCCAGTAGCATCTCCTTTGATTTTGTCACTATTGGGGCTGGATCCAAGTTAGTGCCATGTCTTCAAACCCTTGCCTCTGTACTAGACGCCGTTCTCTTTGAGAGACAGCCTTTTCTATATTAGTCACCTGGCTGCTTCTGGCTCTGTTACAATTCCTATTTTCAGGCCTGCATTAAAATCCCAGTAAGCAGCTGGTTATGACCATCCCCGTTACTTCTGAATCTCCATGTCATTACTCTCAACAAAACAGGGCTGACTACAAACAGGATCAGACAGTCTCAGGTGGGGTTTTGAAAGTGAAATTTCCTGGATTAAAGCCTTCTCTACAGTTATTAAAGTCCCAAATGCTTTAAAATTGAATAATTAAAGTGGTTTCTATAACTTATTACAAAAACATTGTTCTGAAGAGTATATTTTTAGACTGTGATCTGAGGATGCCTTTAGCAGAAGGGTAATTCCACATTCAAATGTAGTCACATGTGAGAGAAAATTAACATAAAGCCTGAATGTGCTCATAACTAATAAAAGTAATTACTTTGTCTAAGCAGAGAATTTTCTAACAAAAGCATCAGAAAATTCAGTGAGCATTCTGATAGTTTCAGAAATCTGTGTTTTACTGACTTCTATAAACGACACATTTGTTACTGGCATTTCAGTGAAATATTTCAAAGAGCATAAATGTCATTCATTCATAAATGTCATTCATAGTGGGTCCTAGGATTGTGCATATGACGACCCTGGAAAGATCTTGATAATCAAACTCAAGAGCCAGGTCTGGAGATAGGCCCTCAAGACTGTGCCTGCTACTGTCCTCTTCAATCCAGGACCCATGCTTGCTCATCTAAGAGGTGCTCTGGGTATCAGAGAGGCCAATGCTTGGCAGGGCTTATGCTTCAAATGTTTAACTGGAACAAAGTGTCTCACAGCAAGGAAGCATCTCATATCAACTACGGTGGTAGCCATCCAGATCTTTGAAACCGTACGTGTGGGCCAAGTGCACAGGGGACTTTT
The DNA here is from genome assembly GCA_004027655.1 of Graphiurus murinus. Taxonomy (NCBI): domain Eukaryota; kingdom Metazoa; phylum Chordata; class Mammalia; order Rodentia; family Gliridae; genus Graphiurus; species Graphiurus murinus. Next base: position 40,643 of record PVLC010008647.1, on the reverse strand, counting down.
GTCCTATATTTTCTGTTAGAAAGAATGATTGTAACTGGTTTTTTTTTTTTTTTTTTTTTAACCAAATGGAAATCTTCATGCTATCCCAATATAGACATATGAAATTAGTAGATGTCACAATAATAAATTTAAGTTATTACATTTTTAACAGAGCCCCCAGCAATGGAAAAAAATAAATCAGGTTAAAACAGACACAGAATTAATTATAATATTCTCTCACCTCAACGGTATAGCATTGATAATTGGTATCACTGCCGATGTAATATGGAGATCCCTCCCACCTCGAAATGCAATCCCCCCCTCTCTTTTGGAATGATTGTTGCATTAAGTTCTAAGAGAGAATAATAATTACATTGAGTTCAGGTGTTTAAGTGTATGAGGAAAAAAAATAGTTATCACACATGCCACAGTAAGCATATCAAAAAAATGGGTGTATTCACATTCTACAACCCCATAATAATTCATATAATTTAGTGATATAATTATTGAAATATATATTCTGATTATGGCAAATCTCATCATATACTTAAATATAAATATAGAATTACTATATCACAATTAAGATAAAAACACCCTTTTCAACCTAACATTATAATACAAAGGTTATTAAAGTAATTTATCACACACATCAAAAAGATACAAACAGTTAAATGGATATGTGTATTCAGAAGCAAGAGTTGCCCACATTTCCTGCTCGGCAAATGTGAAATACCTATGACCACCCAAAGCTTATCAATTCAGCTCTTGTTTTAAAAGCCCTTGAGTTTCTGCCTCTCTGTTCATTCTCCTTTGGTGAAGATTCTAAGTCTGTTATAATGATTTACCACTGTCTGAAGTTGGCTAGCATTTATGACACTGAAATAATTTCAATTAAAGTTTTAAAAGAGTAACAAGTCTCCTTTTCCAGAAGGAGGGCTACAGGGATCTCTTCAAGGAGGGAGGAAAAGAAGGACCGTATATGCCAGTTTAAAAAAGAATAATTCCTACCCTTAAAATCAGCCTAAAAATGCATGCTGATTACACTAATGAGTTTGACAAGCATTTTTTGGGGGGGGGAGGGGGAGTACTGGGGATAGAACCCAGGGCATTCTACCTCCAAACTATACCCCCCACCCTTCTTATGTTTTATTTTGAAACAAGATCTTGCTGAGTTATTGAGATTCTCATTAAAGTTGCTAAGGCTGGCCTTAAACCTGAGATCCTCCTGTCTCAGCCTCCCAAGTACTGAGACTGCCAGCATGCATCACCACAACCTGCTTCGATGACGATTTTAACAAATACCATGTTAGCTCAAGGCACAGAATTTATTTTGAGAAAAATTCTATGCACAGGGGGAGAAGGGGAGAAGGACATGCTATAATATAAGTTGCTGGGTGGTTTAGCAAAAAGATAACTTCACAGTGTGAAAATTGTTGCAGGGTTTGACTTGAATTTTACTAGAAAGTACTAGGCAACTGATACTGCTACTCGTGTTCAGTTGATCTGGTGCAGTCAGTACTTTAGCCCTGGAGCTGAGCCCTTGGAGTATGTACAGGTTGGAAACATGCTCACCACGGGCTGCAGCGGGGTACCGGGCATCATGGCATTGGCTAGTTGCATTTGCTGGGCCAACATGGCCATGTTCTTCTGCTGAATCAAGTTATTGCGCCCATTTATCTCCAACTGTGTTTTTAAGTGTGGAGGTGGATGAAGATATTTGCAGTTCTCCCTGGAGCAACGACCCTAAAAAGACAAAAGCAGAAAATGCCATCTTAAAAAAAAAGAGCAAAATCAGAAAACTGTAAAATAACAGTAACAATAATGTAATCCAACCACTTGAGTCTATCATAGGTTTCTCACACAATGTATCATTCATATCATTTTATTACAGTTAGAATAAGTAATGGATTTGCCCAAATGTGTTATCAAAAACATACTTGCCCAAATGCATTATTAAAAGATATTTGAAAAGTTTAAAAGCTTAAGTTTCTGTCTTTATTTTAATAATCTTAGCATTAACATTTCTAGATCCAAGTTTAGAAATCTATAAACATCCAGGGTAATTTTAAAACACAGAATGCCAAATAAAGACTATTAGTCTCATGCCATAGTATCTTCTTGGTTAACTTCAATGAATCCAAAAGAATCATGAAGTTTCATTATTTGTTTTTACTTTTATTAAGTTCTTAGGAAATGAACTTAGAGGTTAAGGTGCATTACATCTTCAACAAAACACCTTTACCATTATCTCCTAACTTCCTAAAAATGAAATTAAAATCACTTAGCCCTATAAGGCCATACAATAGAAAATTTTCAATTCCAAGGAAAATTTCCATGTGTTCCCACTATGTATAAAGATTGTATGTATAATGAAATATTGGTGGAAATGTAGTTCTTAACTTTTCAAAAATAAACCAAGTCCCTATTACCCCAAAACAATAAAACAATAGGATATATGATATATATATATATATATATATAAACAAAAGGATGATATATTTACTTTCCAAATAATTGACAGTGTAAAATGAAGAAAAACAACTACAAACTAATAAACATGAGTACACTTTCCCTTTAACGTGATTATTTTCATCAAAATTTTTTATTAAAATCTATGCTAGGTAGAATTGTGAGAAAGACTACTCATATTATTTCAAGACACTGCCAAATCATACTGACAGTAACAGATTCCACCAACTTCCAATAAATCTAATTAGGTCCTGTCATAAAAGAAAGATTAACTTAAGCCATGAACCAACTTCTTGAGCTGTCTTTGCTTTTTCCACAGACAAATCAATTTAGCTTAATTTGCCTTTATACTGTGATTTCACCCAGAAAACTGATGTTTACATTTATGATAAAATCTGTCACTAAATTGCATGCTCTTTGTTTTGAGATTAAGACTTAGGTTCTTTTAGATTAAGTTTTTCAGGAACAGGTCTCTACACTGGGTGGATATTTTAGGAGACTGCCTGTTCTTCTAACAAGCTACGTAATACTTGAAATCAGGAGACAAGAGAAGACGGTGTGGAGCCCTGTGATACAGGCCCAGCCCTCTCACCCATCAGCTGCACAGACTGTGTAAGACACTGACTTCAAGTCTCAGGCACTTTATCCAATACAGAACTGCTATAAATCCCACATGGCTCACGCCACAATTTAAATCACATATCAAACAAAAGTAAAACAAAATAGTGGCAGAAAGGTTATCTTTCTAATATTTACCGACATGTTTACAAAGAGACAAAAATTCACATATATATGACTTATTCCATATAAAAACCACCATGTCTGGTATACATTGAACTCAGAGGCACAATATCATAAGCTTAAAAGAATCTTGGTGCAAATCAACCACAAAATAACTTAGAATCACAAGATAAACCTCAGGGCATGACTGGCCAAAATAAATGAGCTCAGGAATGATACATGGTCTGATTTCAGGGATATCCTGCTGAGGTCTTCCAGAGAGAGCCTTCTATTTCAGTACAAAGAACAAGTTGGCTGGGAGAGAAATTCTGGCTCTCAATAACTTCACATCATATTTCTTACTAAATTGAATTTATTTAAGCACAGATAAGAGGGGTGATTTCCACCTCTCTTAAATTCACTTGGTTTAGATTCTATAGTTCCATAAATAGTAAGAGATAGCCCTGGGCTTGAATCAGGCCTTGCCAAGACCAACACTGGTCTTCTGAAGCACTCCTTCCAGCACCTTCTTTGAACATACACCGCCCAGGTCCTCCTACCTACAAATATAATCTGGATTGAAATAATGTAAAGAAAATCGTGTGTGTGTTCTATATTTTGCATCAGTGCATCTTGAAACTTTTAACAGAAGCTCAGATCATTGGCTTTCATTCTGTGTTTCCTACATCTACATCTATGCAGGAAAAAAAAATGTGATTCTGTATTTCTTATGTTACCTTTCTATGTCCAACTTGAATTCACGTCATTGGGCTCTCAGCTGTGTTTCTAAAAAATCAACTATTTTGTGAAAGTAAGCATCCTACCAAGTGTATCTCACAGAGTCTGTGACCTCATAGGTCTGGGGGCCTGGGAGTCTGCATTTTAACAAGCATGCCACGTGACATGCCACGTGATTCTGGCATAGCAGGAAACAGGGCAGGGACACAGTTGCACAAAGCCACATGAACTTGCATTGACACATGTGGAAAAAAAATAATAGCCTAACCTCTGTCAGTGATATTAGATAAACTTTGCTTCTTGGGAAGTTCAAAATGTGCTTAATGCTGACTGCGCTGCTGAATAATTGTGGTTTCACAAATAAGAAGGTCAGGAATCAGTTAGAATAAATATCCTGTGTTAGAGAATTGCCTGAACCTAGGGAAAAGCACCAGCAGCAACACCTTCGTAAAGGAATAAGGTAGAAATGGTGCTGACACATGGCCAGCTTCACCCATCCGAGTTCCCAGCACCACACCTCAAAAGCGTTTGCGGAATTAATGCACATTTATTTCTTACTGAATGCTTAAAGATGAAATCTACTCCAACTCTCTTAGAGAGGCCAAGAAGGTAATAGAATAAAAACTAAATAGAACATCAAATCTTGGTTCTGAGTATACCTAATGGTGCTTTTACTCAGAGGCCAGTAATTTAAATACACAATAAAGCTTGCCACAATAAACGAAGAAAAGATAACAGAAGGAGGTCTCTAAATGTAACCAGGAAGAGGAAAGCATTTGATGAACTTGGCATCTTAAGCTCTATACAATGGCAATATATTCTAAAAGTCTAAAAACAAACTTTATCAGTATCTAGAGCTCATGTATTCAGATTTTTATATGGGAGATAATATTCACAATCATATAGAGATTTCACTTTAGCAAACATTAAATTGGGCTGATGATTAGTTAAAAAATAAAAATGCAAAGCTAGGTAGTGGTGGCGCATGCCTGTATTCCCAGTACTCGGGAGGCTGAGACAGGAGGATCACAGGTTCGAGGACGCCTCAGCAACTCAAGTGAGGCCCTCAGCCACTTTGTGAGACCCTGTTTCAAAATTAAAAAATAAGATATGTCTAGGGGTGTAGCTTGAAGCTAGAATGCCCATGGATTCAATCCCCAGTATTGCAAAAAACAAAAATATAAATATAAAAGCAGTTTTTATGGATACATGTAGTTGCAACTTTTGCCCTAACTATACAAAGTAGTTAGGCTCAAACAGCAACTTTGTTACCTGCTTGCTGGGTGGCCTCTGGAAACTTAGTGAAATTCTCTGGGTGGCCATATCTTTTCTGTACAGTAATAGCAATAGCAATAGCATCTTTCTCATTGGTGATATATGAGTTTAAGCAGGAGTATAGGCTAACATCAGACATGGCAACCGGCATACTAGGCAGGCAATTAATGTTAATCATTTTCCTCTCTTTCTTTCCATTCTCAAGCTAAAAACAAAAAGTAGCTGTTGAGTTTAGCATCATATCTGTTAAAAGTAATTAAAAAAAAAAGAAAGAAAGAAACCCTACAGACAGTGAAAGCCAGCAACAATGCATGTCAATCATCAATAATGTAACACAACCTTGGTATTGGAAACATCCACCAAGAAACATGCCATTCTAATGTGGCACATACAATGTTGCATTTCTGTGGTAATCTTTTGTTGATTGCACTGAAATCTTATTTTCAGAGAGCTGTTCACCTGCCTAGCAAGTCACTCTCTGTAGAGTCTATAAGGAAGATTCCTTAGGTCTTCAAGAAACCTTTTTATACCAGTAAATAAAAAGATTCCAAACATGGCTTTGTACTACACGTACTATATATTTTAAGAGAGAGGAAGAGGCTTAATAAAATACTGGTCCACCACCCTGAGTCTAATTTTTTCTAATTATTTTCCTATGCTTGTAAAGTAAAAGTAACCTGTTGGAAAGGTAAAATTTTCTCCTTGGAGTCTTAGAAGTCTGTATGAGATTGAAAACAGTGATTTGAAAGATCAAGTACTCAATTTCTGAAGTTAAAAGCTGTCCAACCATGAGTTAAAAAATATCCCATTGGCCATTTTCATTTCAAAATTTTGTTACTATAACAGGGAAAAATGTGTTTAGACTAATTGTTCAATCCTCAAAATGAATGTATGGTTCATTTTTAAATATTACAGTTTAATGAAGTCCATTTTAAAATAATTATGTGTGTGTACATAAACACACATCATATACTTATATAAAAACTATGTGTATGTGATGTATATAGTAGGATATAAATTGTAAAATATGGTGTAAATTAGGTAATTAACAAATAAAACAATTTTTTACTTAAAAGTTGGTGAACTTCTAGCCGGGCGTGGTGGCACACACTTGTAATCCCAGCATTTGGGAGGCTGAGACCGGAGGATCCGGGTTTGCGGCCAGCCTCAGCTACCTAGTGAGGCACTCTGCAACTTAGTGAGACCCTGTTTCAAAATAAAGAATAAAAAATAGGGCTGGGGGTGTAGCTCGGAGGTAGAACGCCCCTGAGTTCAACCCCCAGTACCGCAAAAAAAAAAAAAAAAAAAAAGTAAAAAAGTTGGTGAACTTCTTAATGAAATTAAAAAATCAACATTCTATCTGAAAATCAGGAAAATTAACTTTCCATTTTTAATTATACTTCCTCCGCCTAAAATAAAGGGAATATTTTGATTTATGAAGTCAGAATCTAAAGAGACATATTATTATGCTGCCAAATAGTAACTATGGGGTAGGATGAAAATTAACGAGTCATTTGAATAGACTCTGAAAATAAAGGGGCAATGAAAAAATTATAGGGGAGCCAGCTTAAACTCGTATTTTCCAACTTTCATTGGCAATATTGGTTTTCTGGTAAGGCTGTTCAAACTAGAACCATTTGTTTCAACTATTAAAAAAAATATTTCCTTTGGGACAATTGAGATATGCAAATGTTACTGCAGCACTTTCTAAAGATATTCATTGCTCAGATATTGGCTGGAAACTGTCACTAGGGAATTTAGTAACTTCCTATTGAAAATTCTTGTCATTTTTTCCCAGCTAACTCAAATTTTGCCAAAGTAATAATAATGATGATGATGATGATAGTAGTAGTAGTAGCAATGACAACATTGTCCATCAAGATGTGTCATATGTCACTTTCAAAAATGTTTTCTTATGGTTCCACCATACTGTTTGGATACTAATTCTAGTATTATTCTACAATATATCATGCAATATTAACTAGAACATTTACTTTAAAATTAAGGTATCAGGTGGTAGGAAATTTATGGCAGCCTACAAGGTCATTTACTTTTAGGAAAAACATATTTATACACACACAAACTTTCAAACACACATATATACCAACACTCATTTTGTTTTCACTTAGGTGGATATAAGTTTAATTAGCTCTAGGAATCACACCTTATTGGCTTCTCCAAGTATGGAAAATAAATTGTTGGATCTAACACAGAACCTATTATGGCTCTTAAACGCATATTTCTTTACAACTCATTCATTTCCATACAGGATTGTGTTTGCTTACAAGAGCACTTCCATCCTAAAAAGATGCTCAGGGTTTCTCAATCTCAGTACTACTGACATTTTGGGTCAGATAAAAAATTTTTGTGAAAGCTGCCCTGTGCACCAATAGGATGTTTAGCAGTACTGCTGGCCTCTAACTACTCAATACCTATATGACCCCTACCTCCCATTTGGGCAGGTGATAGAAGATGTTAGAACTAATCCAAGATGAGAGACATCCATCACTTTATACCTAATGAAATTTAATGAGGCCACCATAACAAAATATCATAGAGTGGATGACTTAGATGATGGAAATTAATTTTCTCATAGTTTTAGAGGCTAGAAGTTCAAGGTCAAGATTCTGCCCAAAGCAATATTGCTTACGACTTTCTCCATGGCCAAGACCTTCTCTTATCATGTCCCCACGTGGCCTTTCTTCAGAGTGTGCATGAGATAAGAGAGAAAATGAGTAGAAACTTTCTGGTGTCTCTTCTTATAAGTCCTATCAGGTCAGGACTCCACACTCAATGCTTCATTTAGCCTTAGTTATTTCCTTATAAAACATGTCGCAGGCCCCATCTCGAAATATATACTGGGGGATCAGGCTCCAATATATTAATTTTTCAGGAACACAAACATTCAATTAATAATAGGGATGCACATAATTTAAAACAGCTGATAAGTAAAATTCTTTGTTATGTAGCTTTAGATATTCTCACACTTTTAAATGGTAGAAATCTTTTATTCTGGAGATTTCCTCAAACATAAGATAATAAATTTGCACTCTGAAACCTGAATGAAAAGGAGTGGTTGGTTGATCAGTTATTCTTTCCTATTTTGTCAAATTCCAACAACTCTAACTTCTAGAAACTTCTGAGGTATGAGCGCATGAGTTTCAATGTTTATTTTTCTTGCATTTACAAAGAAAACAAATAAAAAGTGTGGTATATCAAAGAGTAAATAGCTGAATTTTAGGTCATATTAACAATTCCATTCCCTTGCTAACTAAAATACTGGAGTTGCTGCCTTTTCTTTTTCTTAAAGGAAAGCAACAGTTGTATAGCCTGTACTTCCCTACAGAAGGTCATTCTGGGATAACTAACAGATATTTATAATTGGCTACTGGGAATGAGAAACACTGAGTGACTAGAGAACGCAGAAAAATAATAGATTTCTGACCAACAAACAAATTCCGGTACAACCACTGAATAACGTTGCTGTTGTTAACTATATGTAACTGAGTACATGTGTATGTGTTTATGCATACTCATATACTTATATGTTTATCCTAATTACACACCTATTTATAAGAGTAACATATATATTACAAACTTGGTGCTAGTGTTCCAAGTTTGAAAATATTTGGATATATGACTTAAAATTTATATTCCATATTTTACTTGGGCAAAAACTTAAGGATGTTAAGATTGCTAAATATTAACAATAGTTTTATATTCATTTTTACTCCCAAATGTTCACAACCCTTTAACCCAAATAAAATTTAACCCAAATAAAAGAGATTTTTTATTATATAATTTACTATATTTAGTATCATAGCATCCTTGTTTTTTATTTGTTGTACTGGAGATTGAATTCAGGGACATTCCACTTCTGAGCTACACCCCATACTTTTCTTTTTCTTTTTGAGACAAAGTCTCGCCAAGTTGCTGAGCGCCTGGGTAGTTGCTAAGGCTGGCCTTGAACTTGTGATTCTCCTGTCTCAGCTTCCTCAGTACAGGGATTACAGACATGCTTTAAACCATGCCTGATCCTTGTATTTACTTCATAGTTTTATCATTTAAAAAGGCAAGAAACAGCCAGGCATGGTGACACACATTTGTAATCCCAGTACATGAGAGGCTGAGACAGGAGGATTGCTGGTTCGAGGCCAGCCTCAGCAACTTAGCAAGATGCTCCACAACTTAGTGAGACCTGTTTGAAAATAAAAAATAAAATAGGGCTGGGGGTGTGGCTCAGAGGTAAAATGTCCCTGGGTTCAATTCCCAGTCAGTCTCAGCCTCCCCCCACCTTCCCACCCCCCCCACACACAAATATCAAGAAACTATTTTTTAAATCAAGTACAACTTCTCCTATCTAGTCTCCTCATTTGTCTTCCAGTTGACAGAAGGAACAAATGCTCAGCATCCCAAAAGCAGTGAAGAAAGGCATCAATGCTCCCTTTTTGCTAGGCAAGTAATCCCTAGTCTTCCAAACTTCACATGAAGTAAATATAGTAACGCTGATCGATATTTCAAGCTTAACCTTCCCAATGTAAATGACTATTTCTTCACCCAGTCAGCATAACACAGACACTTGAAGCTCAAGTCAATCTAGGCGCTGAGACATTCTGCTTCCACCGTGAGAGAAGAAAGTAGCAGAAATTTATGAATGTATTTTCACCGAGGTAGTCTCCGTTTCTTATAATTAGCTTACCATATAATAATGTTTTCAAATGAAATATAAGGCCAACTTAGATTTTTTTTTTCATTTCCTAATACCATAAAAAAGCTCCTATTCATACATACATAATTAGAGCTACATGCACATGCACTGTAGCTTAACAATTAGGGAGACTGCCAGGAAAAGAAACACACACACACACACACAGCTACTGAGTTTAAATTTGCAATTTTGCCATGGCCGGAAAAACTGTAAAAGAGCGTAACTGATTCTGTTTAACAGTCATTACAACTTTTCCTATTGTCTAATCTGATCTCAAACAGGAATTTTCAGGTTGAACTTTTCCAGCTCTTTAAAGAGCCCTTTCCAGAATTCAGTAGCCATCCTAGGCACTATTTTGTAGAATGTTCCTCCATTTGATGATGAAGATTCTTAGATATTAAAACCAATAATGACATTTACGATATCTCAAAATATGCTCGCTGCTGACGCACTCCGCAAGCACTAGACTCAAACACAGAGATGCGGTGACTTTTTTCCCAGAGAACTTGGGAGCTTGAATTGCACAACTCCCATTAATCATCTTGAAAATGGCGTAACTGAAACTCTACACCTCTACCTAAGGATTATGTAATGCCTGAGAGCTGGGTCAGCTGCCACAGAGGAGGTAGAGAAAGTGGAAAAGGCAGTAAATCACACAGGCATTTCTGTTGCAGAAATACCACTCCTCTCTGCAGCCACTTTTTTTCCTGTGAAATCACATACACACACAACAGGGACATGAGCAGCTATCTCAGAAACCATTTTAGCTGCGAATCATCTGAAGAAATCTTAACCTCCTCAGGCCTGCGAAGACTGTCTATTTGGAGTTGCTTGTGATGGGATGCTGTCAGAAGATTCATTCTTGCTTTTTTCTTATATTCATCATCTCCTCCATACCACATAACCATGAAGAGTGCACAGATGTCACCAAGGCTAATCCTATGAAGGGTTCAATGGCACAAGCCCCTATTTCACAGTCTTCCTGGGCTCCAAAGATGGATCTGGCCATCGTTCTCGAACCAAATCAGAGTCTCCATGACCTTGTGAAAGTCCAGTGACATTTGTGAGGTGCCAGCATCATTAAACAGTCCAACATTTGTTGGCTCCTTTTTTATAGCATCATAAAACTGAAAATGCCAGATCACTATGTTTCTATTATTTTTTCAATTGCTTCATTATTTTGGGGGGTATAGCAACTGTCAGACTTCTAAACTGTTTGTAGCTGAAACATTTCTGAAAGTTTTATGATTTCCAAATCAGACACTCTTCCATCTTGGCTAATAATTAATAGCCAAACATTTTCAAATTAAAACTCAGTAGTTTGTTTGCTTAGTAGTAGTCATGCTTTTTAATTGAGAAATTTAAAAAAGTTTCACAAATGGCAACTGATTCATCATGGCACCTATTATTAAGTGGATTACAGCATGACTTTTTTATATTTCTAGGGTTTTTCTGAGGATAAAATAGGAGATAAACTTCTTAAGTGAAATGCTTACAATGTGTCTTTAACAATCTCTTGGAAGATTTCCTTTTTTTTTTTTTTTGGTACTGGACATTGAAACCAGGGATATTCTACATCTGAGCTACACCCCAGACCTTTTGAACAGGTTCTAAGTTGCAGAGGGTCCTGCTAAGTTGCTGAGACTGTCCTAAAAATGCAACCTTCTTGTATCAACCTCACAAGTACTACAATTACAGGCATACACTATCGTGCCTGGCTAGTCCATTTTCAAAGCAAAAACTCTGCATCTTTAAATCTCACTCATCCATAAAGTATTAATTAAAAGCCCAAAAGTATATTTGTATTATATTAAGGGAATAAAAAAGAAGCTTGCATACTGCTTCCTGTGTTCCAGGCACTATTTAAAGCATATTATGGACATCAATTCAGGTAATCCTGTAGCACCACTGTCATTTTACAGTTTCTGTTACATTTGCCAAAGTACAGACACTATAGGTGAATTGCTCAAGAACATATAACTGAATCTAGGCAGTCTAACTACAGAGTAGGCGCCTCTAATCACAGCACGTGAGATCTGTATCTGTACCAGTGTACCTCACTTGATGATCTTTAAGGGTGTTTGTCTAACCGTTGTCTGTTCACACAAGAAACACAGATGACGAACTGGAACACATCCAAGCCAAACGAAGGCTTCAACCCCTTTGAGTTCCACAAAGAAAAAGTTGTTTTGCAATGTAAGTAATTTTGCAGATTAATCCACATCATAGTTCCAAAGTATACCGGAAAAAAATTAGATGCTCTTGTAAATTTCAGTTCATCTGTCACTTTTATCCCTTTTCCCCTTCAGAAGGACCCATATCATGGGATCAATAGTAACAAAAAAAAAAATATATGAATACAAAATGAGTTAAAATGTTGTTCCACATCATTGATTTCAACAAAGGATATGGACAGATGAGAGGTTATCTGGCTTTTGTGATTTGAATATATCAGCAATAATAAAAAAAAGTCATATATGTATACATGTATACATATATCATATAAGCATATATGTATGTAAAGTTAGATAGTAATATAGTAATATAGGATGGTAAGCTTTAAGGGGCATATCTTTTATTTATGAATTTAAAAGACACTAGGAAATCAGAGAGGTAAAATATTTTGATAAAGTCATTTCAAGAATAACAACACCATTACTCTCTATTTATATAATGCATATTTGTTGTGTTTGACCTGCTAGGTCCTCCATATGCCTATGGATATAAGAAAGTAAGACCCTGTTTCCATATGTCTCAAGTGATTTATTATTGGTCATGATAAATTTCAAAAATATAATATTATGTAATGTTTCCATAATTTCTGTCAATATTTCCATTATCAATCTTCAAAGCCTACTAATTATAATTAGTGTGTAAATAATGTCCTAAACAGATGTCTAAGAGTCTGGCTGCCATTAGTTAATATGCAGAAACCACTCCTTTCCTTACATCATTGTGTTTGCTAAATATGAAAGACCCTTCCTTGGCCCCAATACTTCACTGGCACACCTTTGTAAACCTGTAGGATTCCCTCAACGGAAAACACGTGGTCACCCTCTGTCTTCATAAATTCTGCCCTTAAATGCTACTGCTTCACATAAATGCCAATGACGGAGCAGGAAGAAAAGGTGAGGTGGCAAAATCTTCCTCCCAGCTGACCACTGTCTCCTCCAGGCAGAGCTGCTCTGTACTTGAACAGAATGTGCTCAATGACACTGGCTCCGTCCCTGTGGGGAAATACTCCGTTCCCTGCACCCCCAGGGGAATCTGCTAAAACTGTGCACAGACATCAGCTCTCAGAGACTTGAGGCTACAGGGAGGAGCGAGATGATTGGCTCCTGAGCCCAGAACACAGCTCCATTGGATGCTGAGTGAAGTAGCATGAGCAGTAAGGGTGAAAAAAAATCTCTTGAAGCAAAAGAGCAGTATTACAACACAGGTTATCTGAGCCTGTCTCCTCCTCTGCACTCTGCCCTCACCCCGAGACTCTCCCTGGCTTTTCCGGATGGTTTCCCACTATCTAACGAAGAAAGCATTCGACAAACCTTACTGAAAAATGATTATAAAACAGGAAAGTCTCGGCATTTTTTAGAAATATTTCATACACGTGCCTAGTATCCTTGAATCATTTTTTGGGAAAGGATCCATGTTAACTCATAAAAACATGTTAGCTATCAGTGACAGGATTCTTATTCCACATCTGCAGATGAGTTTCTAAGGCAGAAGGGGCATGGAATCCACACTGGAGCTCAGGCCTTGAGAAGCTGAGTCATCCCGAGGCGCTCTGTTCGAAGGGGCAGCCAGAAGCTGCACAGCGTATTCTTAAGCGATTAGTTAAGATGAAAAGTATGGAGATGTTGAGCCTCGCAGGAATGCCAGCCATGGCAACACTGTTTTTTAATAAGCCAGAATGTGAACGTGAGAGGGAAAAGCACAGACGGCTGTCACATGATGTTTTTCTCTTGCTATCACATCAACAACATTTAGGCTGAAAGCCCAGATCTGCTACACTCAGGCCCGGGTGTACTGAGTGAGCAGCCTATCTATGTTTTTTATGCACTACCTCTGACGGAAGCAGGTGGCCTTTATTGGAATAGGTGTGCTATCTCCCTTAGCGCTGTGTACTAGCCCATCTCCTAAACCTGAGCAGCCTTCACCTGTCTCCCTCCCTCCCCTGCTAATCGCCTTCAGAAGGGGCTTGTGTTAAGGCTAACTCGGTGGTGCCTGCAGCCTAGGACATACCGAGTAAACCCAAGTATTGCCAAGCAAATGAGTCCTGACTATACTTCAGAATAGATCATTTGTTGCATCAAATAGTTCTCCAGCATTCCTTCCACATCCTGGGCAGGATCTCTATCAAATCACATACGGTAGACCTATCTTCTCTTCCCTGAAATATTTATTCCTTCTCCGCTGCTCCACCTCCATACCCTTTTTTCAGTTTTCTTACTCCTGTTTTCCAGGCACAACTTTGCAGCCCTACTCCCACCCAAAGAAGAAATAGAGTCACTGGGTGGATTTGCATGCTCAGCTTATAAGCTTCTCCTAAAACATGAGTCTCAGCGGCATGCACAGAGAAACAATCCCAAGAGGTGACAGGAGAAAACCAGTATGGCTCCAGCTCAATGTTCAGACCACATTAGCTACAATCGGAAGTTATCTGTTCAATTCCAGCTTTCATGTTTATCAGATGTGAAACTCTAGGATAAATATTCAACCTCATGGAACTGCAACTCCCTATTCTATAGAAATGAAGGCTTTTTCCACCCTAAGGATGGTGTGGAAATTAACTTAGGGAATGTTTGCAAAAGCTTCCATTATGTTTTGTCATTCAGTGGCTGGAAATGCCCGGCCACTTTCACTCTCCTGTACCTGGAACCTAGTGAATTCTGCACTGGCAAACTGTAGTATAGGTATTTCTACAAGTCTGTGTATACCTCCTTATAATAAAGTTTCTAAGGATGGGACAAACCTATCTGAGCAAGTGAAACATTTTTTATAAATGTTTGTAGAATGAACAAGTAATGTTAAGAGACAGAAGGACATATTTGGGTGTTCCAGCTATGACATCACCTAGATGACACTATAAGGTCTCAGTTGTTGGACCTCAAACATGACTGTGAATAAAAAAAACAAAAACAAAAATTAAAATGAATGAATAAATAAAGAGTGCTAGACACAGCCCCCACCCCCAGAAATTCTGCTTTAGCCAGTCTTGGCTGGATCCCAGGCAGAGATGTCTTTTAAGGCCTCCCCTGATCACGCACTGGATGACTTTAAGGGCTGCCGCTGAAGGCCACTGGGGAGGCCCCATGTACCAAACATATTCTCATTGGCACATCAACCAACAATAACGACTCATCTTTATTTGAAGTAGTAGCATATAATTTTGGTGTTTGTTTTCTAAATGTGACATACTTGATTTCATATATAATATCTGAAAAAATAATTTATTAGCAATCCTACAAGGATCCTACCATTTTGTGAAATCATACAAGACAGGCCTTTTTTTTGAAATTAAAAGAAATTGTGCTAAACTGGTATGTTCAATGTACTGACATTAAGAGCAACACAGCAGATATGCCTGCCTTTTAAGCAATTTCTCTGAAAGTGTCAGTGAATCATAATTGTGCAATAAAGTTCTAAGTTAACCAAAATGGGACTAAGTCTCTAGAGGCAATTATTTTTAGTTGCTTTGGAATTGATGCTTGCCTTATTTTGTTTTGTAGCTATCACTTACCTGTACATCAAAATAATTTCAAATTTTATTTCCAAAAATTGTGGTTCCTAATTTAAAATAAACTTCCATACCATAGTTGGAGCAACTGTTTTTGGTTCATTTGTTTTGATATTTTAGAATAAATTGTGGTCTGTAAAGGACCATTTAGTAAGGGAATTTTTTTCTAATATTAATACCCTAAAGTATAGAAAATTGGCTCATAATCAAATGGATTAATTATATAAACAAAAAATCATTTCTCCTACGACCAGCATTCTACATTGTAAACTACCAGAGTTTTGCTCCAGTGAATTGGCATGGGGGGGCTGTGAAGGCGGTATGGAGGTTCCTTTTCAGATCCTTCCAGAATGGTACAAGTATCAGAGCTCACACAACACAGCAAGAAAAGACTTATAGTGCATTACTATATTACCAAAATAAGGTTGTTTTAGGGAAATATTAAACAAGATTTCCGTGAAAATAGTACAAAATACTGTCAACAAATCAAGTTTGCAAGTCATCAATGGATATTATTAATGCTTAAGACACAGTATCAATCATTTGAGACAGATCCGATGGTGGAATGGAATACCAGTATTCTTATCGTCAAGATGTTTAAAGTTGAGGAAACTTTCAGATGAGACAATGAATTTAAACAGTACTAGATAACACCTCGTCACATGGTTTCAGCAGCAAGACCCTACCATAGTTCCTCTTCATCTTGTTCTGCCAGTCTAATACTTATCATGGGTATATAGGTTCTCATTTCTCCTTTTATTGTATTCCAAACAATATACATAAAACCACACTATTCCCACAATGTGTTTCCCTTTAATATATATTTCTATGCGTCCTTTATTTTAAAACATTAACCCATCTAGACTATTTCCTGTCCTGCATTTTTCGTAAATTAAACAATTGCTCACTCAAATGAACAGATGGTTCATTAACATTAATAGGTAATCCCCAAACTTCTTTTCCAGAATTTTAAACTGCCTCTCACTCTCTTATCTGACAACCCGCCCAAACCAAAAACAGATGAAAAGGTGGGGTGGGGCCCAGGTGGGGGAGACAGATCACAGAACTAACATAACTAATTCAGAACATCCATAATCAGTACCATGAGCCATGCTGTGCTATGATACTAGGGTGGAGAATCGCAGAGGAAAGACAGGCTGGGAGGGAGGCACTTCACTGGTCTTTTCTGTTCACCTCAGCGTGGCCACAGGAGAAGTCAGGGGGATTCACTACTTAAGGCCCAGGAGGAAGCACAGGTTCCGAGGGTTTAAATAACTTGCTCAGAATCAAAGAGAAGCAAAGGAGGTTCAGTCCTCCAGTCTAGGTCTCACACTCAGCCTGATGATTGCATCCTCTACAACACAAGTGGCTGCCCAGGAATCCAAGGAGCCAGGAGGTCCTTGAGGGTAAAATGGCAGTAAATAAAATAGTAAGACAGGCGGGAACATTCAGGCAAGCTCACAGACAGTGGCTCCACCAATGTGTTGGGCGAAGGCTTTGTTCAGGGGGGTAGGTGGGCATTTAGTGGAAGTCACTTAAATGCCAGGCTAAGGAATCTACAACCTAAACACCGAGTGTCTTTGCTGAGAATTTCAGGAGGACAAATCCCGAAAATGGCCCGGGAGATACAGAAACTGTCTCTCATTAAGCATACTCAAGAGCAACATGGGTTTGTCTGGCTATGTAGTGCCAAGAAATCCAAATATTCCAGCGGGTTAGCAACGTTAGTTAGTACCCAAGTCCTCCTGTGAAACCTAGTACACACCAGCACGGCAGGAGGAAAAGCAGACGTGAGAAGTAATCACTACAATCATTTGATACACAGTACCACAGCTGGCCTGCATCTGAACAAAACAAAAAATTTAAAATAACTAATATTCATCTACAAAGAAGTGAAAGTATACCAGGTCACTCCATTAACCTGGAAGCCACAACGTGTCTGCTATAAGATTGCACTTATAAAAATGAAAGCATTTCTCTCAGAATAAAAACTGAGAGGTTTGTTCTGCACATTAGGAACCTAGTATTGAACTACAAGGTAAAAAAAAAAAAAAAAAGACTGTGGATGATGAAAGAAAATTCACTACTGTTCCTGGTGCATGCTGGGAAGACTCATCTATGGTGCTCCCGAGTCAGGCTTCACTTTCTCCATAGCACTGGCCACAGTTGGAGCTGTGTTTACATGGGGACTGACAGAGGTGTCCACTCAGGACACATGATCCAGGAGGGCAGGGGCCTCAACTCACTGCACAGTGCCAAATAAAGGAAAGAATAAATTTCACATAATCCTCCCAACAGTTCTATTAGTACCTCCCACTTTGCTGACAAACATTCAGAGATCTTGAGAAATTAAATAATTTGTACAAGGTCACCAAACAATTAAAGTGACCCAGACATCTGCTTAATTCATGTGTAGGGTATAAACAAATTTGCCAGGCTATCTTTAGAACTAAAACAATATCAAGTTGAAATTCCAACAGCCAACGGTGCTTAAAAGCCAAGAAAACAAGCAGAAGATACTTCGCTGTAGAGAAATACAGTCAGAGTTGGTAGGGCTGTTTGTCACAGCAGTTCATGTTTAAACTATGGATTTTCACTAATTGCCCATAGCTTTTTGCACATTGTAAACAAGCTGTCTATGTTACCCTTTGGAAAAACTCAGCTTTGCCCCAAAGTATTAGCAAAAATGGTAGTAGGTCTCAGTGGTTCTCATTTTGCATGAAATCACAAAAAAAGGTTATCTGATAATGTTCACTTTAAAAATGGTAGGGTAATTTTTGGAAACCATGTAGGATAAACTGAATGTCAGTGATAAAATCAAAATCTGAATTGGATACTCTCAAAGACTGCTAGAAAACTTCTACAAATTAGATTACTATGTTTTAGTAGGGTTCTTAGGAAACAAAAAATCACTCAAAATAATTTCATACCTCCCCCTAAAAATGCTGAGGACTCTGAGAAAGAAATGACTTCTTTGAGAAAACAAGTTCTATAAAGAACTAGTGATCTGTGTAATATTCAAATACACTGTACTAATATTGCTTATGCATAGGAAAAGAAGACATATCCATAAGCAGGTTAACATTCTCTTTTTTAATACTAGTCCATTAATAAATATATCTGGAGTACACACCTGTAATCCCAGCACTTGGGAGGCTGAGACAGGAGGATTATAGTTTCAAGGCCAATGTGCATTAATTTAGCGAGACCCCATTTCAAAATAAAAAACAAATAAAATAGGTATGAGGTACAGCTAAGAGGTAGAACACTCCTAGGGTTCAATATCCAGTACCAATAAATAAATTTAATTAATTAATTAATTATTAATTTGGTTGTCTATTAGTTATTGTTATGATGGATGGTACAGTGTATGATAGTTTATCATTATACTAGATAGAGACAGAAATACAAAACACAATTCCAACTAGTAAGGGAAATTAGATAAAGCGGACATCACTGGAAGGTGACTTCATGGGAAATATACTCAAGAAGATACATAAATACGCTGGACTAAAATAGTGAGAGGCCACTGTCTCAAACCTGAAAGCCTTTATCTTTCACCCTATCCACTCTTCTCTTAGGAAAGTAAGCCAAGGGCTTTCTCACCCAGTGATTCAGTGTAATTCCAGAGACTTCTAGCTCAAATCTCAGAAAATGAAAGGCCTACAATTATCACATCCATTAGTATTCTGAAACTTGGGATCAGTCTTGGGTACCAAAAATTCTCTAAGGCAGAGTCTAGCTCCAAGGAAATTTGGAAGTCTAACCTGCAATATAGCCCTAAAGTACACCCAATGGCTGACCATGCCTTCGACACCCACTCTCTTAGGAACAGGATGTCTGTCATCCAGCACAGAGCTCTGCAGAAAACAGGTGCACATGGAGAGGGGATTTGAGGGAGGAAGGAGAGAAGTCAGGGAGACACAGCAGCAATGGAGTCCTGCTACCTTCTTTTGGCATCTGGACAAGAGCGGCTGGTGCCTTTCAGGAAACGCCCTGAAGCAGTGGGAAGCACCACTACGAGTAGCAACTCGCATCCCCCACAGAATACAGGAAAACTCAGCAGGCCATCTGCACGTGCATGCTCCCCAGTAAAAACAGAAAGGGGGGCCTTGGGATTTTCTACTCAGGAATATGCTTGCATCTTATATGAAGTTTCCCTGACATTACTGCAAAAAGAGCTGGACAAGCTTCCTTTCAGAAGAACAGGATGCTACTGGCACATCACTGCAATGTCCCAAAGGCTGCTTTGGTGAGGCATGTTCCTTCGGTGCTCCTCTTCCCGACCCTGCGCTACAGCTCACTCCAATTAAGGCTCTTACATAATATTGTCAAGGAGCACAGAAATAGAAGGGGGTTCAGAGGAAATGTTAAAGCAGACACTTGTTACTCAAAACTCATGATTAACATTTAGAATGTTTTGAACTACTTGTGGCTGGCTTAACAAAAGCAGAAATTCTAGGGTAGTTGTTTATCAAAGAGGCAGACTTAGGGTAAGTGGGCTGATTTTCAAAAGCATTCCATTCATTTTTTGAGTTTTGAAATAGCTCAGGAAATGTAAATATGTACAAAGGCTCAATTTGTTGAACTCTGTTCTCCATTAACACCACTCCAATGGATCACATATCAATTCCAGTTCTGAAATTTTGTCTCAGAAAGATGATCCAAATTTTTTAAGTAAAAACATCACACAGCAGTAAAAGAAGCAAAATACACTTCAATATAGATATAGTATTATATAAACAGGGGACTGTATTTAAAAAATAATAAAGTTCATGTTTAGGTACAACTACTTACTATTTATAAATCTCAACTGTATCTCCAGCATGAAAGCATGTTTTTTTTGTTGTTGTTATTTGTTTTTTGTTTTGTGGTACTGGGGATTCTACCTCTGGGGATTCAGGGGCATTCTACCTCTGAGCTGTACTCCTAGCCCTATTTTTAATTCTTTATTTTGAAACAGGATCTCACTAAGTTGCAGAGTTCCTCACTAGGTAGCTGAGGCTGGCCACAAACCCAGATCCTCCGGTCTCAGCCTCCCGAATGCTGGGATTGCAAGCGTGCACCACCACACCCAGCTCAAGCATGTATTTTTTAACACAAAATGATGGGACTTAATGATTCTCCTTGTATTTGTAACCCATGCTCAGTAAAGGCAACTTCAAAAGCTGGCAATTCTTTGAGATTGCGAATGAGGTAAAGAGAATGCCAATACTTTATTACCAATTCCCTGCAAACTCAGCCTTTCCCACCAAAATAGGATTGAAATGCATTCACCAGAATTTTCAAAATGTGCTTCCCAGTTAGTCTGGGGGGTGGGGGTGGGAAGGGAACAGACAACAGATTCAGCAGGCCTGCCACAGGTGACTGCAAGCACTTCTCACTGCTTCTGATTAGGATGTCAGCACTCTGCTGATCAATTTGCTTTTTCACTTCCTCTCCTGGATATCCTGTTTTCCATCCTGGATTGCACTAAGGTGCTTTCTATAGAAAATATCATCGCAGTCATGCCTGGCACACGTTTGGCAGTATGCTGCAAACACAAAACCCTGGCAGGCAGGCAGGAGCGACATGCAGAGGATAAGGAAGCATGCAGAATTAAGCCCGGACACTGTGGGTCTGCCTCCAAGGCTTTTGGTCCCCATGTGATTTGCAAGAAAGTTGTATGAACCAAGTGTTCAAATGCAAAGGACAAGGTCAAAAGAAGAGAGCCTGGTAGGCAGGAGGAGCTGGAAGAAATGGAAATGTAGGAATAAGGTCAGGAATTTGAACAGTTGGGTCAAAAGACTGGGGGCAAAAGCTCCAGCAGTTAAGTAACGCTTGTTTTTATGAAGGATACATGTCTCAGAGTGGGGACCGCCATAATTCATTCTAGGTAAGGTTTCAATTTCTCCAAGAAAGAGCACATTTCTGTGCTACAGAGCTCCCTTAACACCAATAAAGGAGCCAAGGCTTGATAGTTGAGAGGTTGGGGGAGGGGAGCTCAAGAAGCAGAAAGATGCCTCAGGTTCAAATCTTAATCCTGCCACTTTCCAACCCTGTGTTCTTGTGCCTGTCACTTAATCCTCTGGGCCACAATGTCCTGACCAATAAAATGGGAATAATTATACTATTTACCTGGTAAGGTGAATGAGAGGATTTAAGTGAAAATTTGATAAAGCTCTGGGTCCAGTACCTAGAACCCAGGGAACACCAGTAGGGGACAGCTGTTGTTTATTACAGCTTTAGCTGATTTGTTAGGTGAAAGTTCTCTGGTCCTCCTCACACACCACTGCAAAGGCCGAAGTGCACAACTTTGTAAGCAGGGCCTCTCTACCCATCTACCCAGTATCAGCTCCCGCTCTGCTATTCTGCAGACTTTGTGCCCAGCAACAGGGACCCTCTCCCTGCACCAAGTATCCACATGCAGTCACAGTGCGGCTGCTTCTTGGCTTTGCTTCCCCATCACAAAAATAGACACAGCATCTCATTTCCAAAAAAAAAAAAAAAAAAAACCAAAAAACTTGATTGGAACTGACTTCACCAAAGGG
Source organism: Graphiurus murinus (assembly GCA_004027655.1). Lineage (NCBI taxonomy): Eukaryota > Metazoa > Chordata > Mammalia > Rodentia > Gliridae > Graphiurus > Graphiurus murinus. Next base: position 18,487 of record PVLC010008647.1, on the reverse strand, counting down.
TACCGTTCATTTATACCCCTTTGTGTGTGTGTGTGTGTGTGTGCATTTGTGTACAAAGATCCATATACATCCACATAAAAGGGTATGTATGGAGACAGATCCCCATTCAAGGACTATTAAATATTTCCTATGAATGTGGGAAAAGATAAAAAGAGTAAATTATGCTGAAAATCAAAAGGGCTTATTATTAAATCTTATTAATAATATCTACATTCACATTTTCTAGTAACTCAGAAACTATTCCATAATCAACTGACCTTTTCTTCTTTGCTATTACCTTAGAGTATGATTCAATGCATGTGATAAAAAAATACTACTTTAATTAGTTCATTTGCTTGTATTGGTGAGGAAATGATGTATATATGAGCTATAAGATGTACTGAACACCACTGATAAAGGTTTCCAATTTCTAGCTCTAACCAGCTAGAAATTGAATGAGAATCATGTGCCATTGCCAGAAACTCTGTACCCCTTCTTCCTATCTTACCCTTCTCCCAAAGTGTGCCTGGTCATAAATCCCCAAAGTCAGAAAACTTGAATTAGACATAAGTATGCAGATGTCAGAACTGGGAATCTGAAATTCCCAGGACCAAGATAGAAGCTCTCAGCACAGGAATTGAGAAGGAAAAGAGGAGGCAGGGACATATTGTTCCTCTCCATTATCAGCCTGGGACTGCTTTAGGGTTATGAAAACAAAATATCTAAAATCTATAATTCCTAACCTTTGCCATATTCATTTTTCAAGTCCTGTTTATACAGCGCCAGCCTGAAAAGAACCTTGGTATTTTAATGCTGTATGTCCCCCAGACCTTTGTAAATTCTCAAATGGACCAGTATTCCACTTCATCAGGGCTGCTGTTTATGTGAGCAGTCAACAAAGACATATTGAGGTTGGCGGCCAACTCGTGCCTTCTCCAGCTGAGTCACCTGGCCGGCTTGAGCACGCAGCTTAAATTTCCTCCCAAGCACCAACGCGATCAATTATATGTCATGAATCTCTGGGATTGTTCTCAAATACCCAAAACCAGAAATCTAAACTATAAGAATGTAAAGTTGTCTAGTGAAATCCTACTGACCATAAAACAACGTTGAAGGCTTGTGGCTGGAAGGCTGGGTAGCTATACATGGAGCTGGAGGCTAAGCTCAATTTTTACTTTTTATTTTTCTCACTCACTTATGAGATGGGCTTTGTAAGCTGATTCACCACTCTACCTAATTTGATAATACCCTATCATTCTTTTCTTAGATTGCTGGGAATATATAATTATGGCCAAATCTACTGACAAAGTGAACCTGTACCCACATGTGCTTGCTCTCTCTCTCTCTCTCTCTCTCTCTCTCTCTCTCACACACACACACACACACACACACACACACACACACACAGTTTCCTACATATATTAGTATAAAATTATGAGGATCTTAGGATCTTAATTGCTCAGGCACATGTATGGATTAGAAAGGTATAATGAAACTTTCCCTAGGGAAAGTTGAAGTCTTCAGCCATTAAAAGCTTCCTGTAACTTCTGATGAAAGGAACATATTCCAAAAATGCAGTGAGAACAACTTTATGAGACAAAGATGATATATGAGAAAGGAACACTTCCACAGAACATCCGTAACCGTGGAGAATAATTAAAGTGAGTGACTAAACATTTTGCTTCTCCAATAAATGGAGTCACAACTTTTGAAGGAGGAAATACACAGTTTGTTTACTCCTTTTGCATTTTCATTTTTAGGAGACAAATTTAATTTTGATATTGCAAGCCTTCCATGAAAGCAGTTTCCTTCTTTCCAAGGATCTGCTTTGTTAGCTTTCATTTAATGACAGTTTCACATTCAACACCAACTGCAGTGCTGTCTTGTGCTTGGTGCAGGGTTATGCTACTGCAGTGATATAAAAATAGCAAAGGAAAAAAAAAAAAGTAGACAGCAGACTGGAATAGCTTAAAAATTGAAGCTTTCAGATAAAGCTCTCTGAAATAATTATAAAAGACACAACACCTGATTCTATGCTGTAAAATAGTTCTCCCTTCATTATATAATATTAAAATTACCCAAGGGATTCATAGTTCTTTCTCTAGAACTACAGACTATTAAAGTTATACCGAGTCTCGGGAAGGATTCAAAATTCAAGCTGCACTGGCCCGCTGTGTCTGTTTACTTCATCTATTTTTATAACACTGCAGTAGCCAAGTACAACTTTACCAAATACCTACTTCCACGTTCCACACCACATTGATTCCAAGGATACAGTTTATGAGAAAAAGCTTCAAACTATGTTTCTAATAAATCAATTGACTCTACTATGAAAGATAAAATCATAAGGAACTAAAAACCATACCTAAACTTTTAAACATCTGAAACTGTTGCCCAAAGGACTTGAATATATATATATTCAAAAAAAAAATATATATATATATATTTTTTTTTTTGCCTACACTTTCTTGTTTTCTGCCAAGTAAGGCAATCATGTACCTTTCTTGTGTGAAATAAGACAGGTTGCTATGAGTTTGCAAGCCGAGGTGTCTGTACCAATCATCAGTAGGTTTGACATACAACTGGGTGTTGAGCTACAAGCATCATCTCTCTCCAGCAATCCACCTGGTGGGTGCACGATAGCTAAATTATCTGATGAAATAAATCCTTGGTCATGAACATCTTCACGCCAAAGAATAACACCAACTGTAACTTTTACTGTGTGATGCATTTCTAACAATTCAATGTACCCAAGAAAAATAGACTTCAATGTGCTGACAGAATGGGATTTGCCAATTAAAAATTGTTGCCATAGAAACAGGCTTTAATATGTTCTATGGAAAATATGAACAGGTTATGCTATCTCCTCAGTCATTTACATTTGAACATAAAATGTGAAAGATGCAATTATGGAGAAAGGTGTAGCTCCCCAAGGGAGCATCAAACACATTCTCTTGATCATAAAAAAAAAAAATGCAAACTAAAAATTTTTCTCAACTAAAAAATGAACGACATACTGTTTTCTTGAAATTTTCATAGATTATTTGACTAAATATCACTTAATTGTATGCTGTGATTTTCTCCATAGGACTGGGCTTTCTTTTTTCCCCAAAAGTACTCAACTAGATTTATATTTTCTAAAAGTCTTCAAACACTGTATCCTTTGAAAAATAACTTTTAAAATATCTTTTGAACTACCCAAGGGGAAGATGATTACAAAGGCTCCTTTGACATTCTAAACACTCTAAATACCACATGTTAAAAAAATATTTCAAGTATATCACTGAATGTTCCTGACTGTTGACTCAAGGGATTAATATGGATAGGCTTTAGCCAGATGACCATGGCCAGCGACAGAACATAAAATAGTGAACCGTTTCATCACTTTTATTACTGTTAAACTAACATAGTCCAGGACAAGTATTCTAGACATGGTGCTATTAGTCTTTGGGTGGTGACCCAGAAGATAAATATTAATGTCTTGTAGAAATTCTATCATGTGGTTCCCAGATTATACTCATTTTAATATCACTCTAAAAAGATTTAAACTTTGTTTTCTGAGTTGGGTGCAGGGGTCTATGTCTGTAACCTCAGCTACTCCATGGGCTGAGGCAGGAAGACCACAAGTTCAAGGCCAGCCTGGGCAACACAGCCAGACTACATCTCAAAGTAAAATAAAAAGGAATGGGGATATTGCTGAATGCTAGAGCACTTTCCCAGCATGCTCAAGGCCCTGGGTTCAAACCCCAGCATGCAAATAAATACATTTTTTTAAATGATCAATGAATTATAATGTGATTTGACTTATTACATATAAAATGAAGTGATCCTATCACAGGGAAGAATATCTAAGGTATCTGGGAGATGTACTGCACAGCATGGTAGACAGGTATTATACATTTCAAATTTGCAAGGAGACTGATTTTCAAATGTTCTCACCCAAAGAAAATGTTAAGTGTTTGAGGTGATGGGTATACTAGTTGGATTTAATTATTCCATGTTGGATTCATAGACCAGAATTTTACTTGTATCTCATAAAATACGGAAATTGTCCATTTATAATTAAAATAGAAAAGTTTTAAAAATTATATATTTCTTTATCAGTTGAGTGGAAAAGGTACTGAATAGAATACTTCAATTTACATTAGTATTTTCGTAATTAATATCTGGAAATAGTACATTCTTGAATATATATTGGCATAATTGAAATCTATGAAGTTTTTAACATGGTTTTATTAACTTGAGGTGACTAAAAGCAGTTGATAAAAAAGGAGGAGGTAAATTTTAAAAAATATTAAAAAATATTTTAGTGAGGAACTAAAATATAGTGTCTGAGAGGACCAGTCCTCTTCCCATCTCAATCCTCCACTGGCCTTTCCTCACTCTCAAAAAGGAGCAGAGAAGCTCCTCATTTACTTACATCTCAAAGACTCTGGAAAGATTTAACCTAAACACAAGAAGAAATACTCTTAGGAAAAAAAGCAGATGTTAAAAATTACTTCATAAATTCATTTGAAAAAACACATCTTGAGCTATTTGCTTTCCAAGTTGCAGCAAACACATAAATCACAACTAAAATCTTAAGTTTTTTTTTTTTCCCACCAAATACAGCACGGATGCTGGCTCTCTCTCTCTCTCTCCTCTACCTCTGAGATCTCTACTAGCAATGTACAATTTCACCTGCATTAGGTAGAAAACATAATTTTGAAAACCACAGAATAGTCATTTCATCTATTTTTCAGGCTCAAATAAGAAGTACTAATTAAATAAACTCTAGGCCGCCATGCCCATTAAGGAATCGAATCTGTAAACAATACTCAGATCAACACCTGGCCAACTCAGGACCACGGCCCATCTAATGGCACCAAGAGTTGATTATGAACTCCTGACAGCATCGTTCTATAACATCAGACTTTTCCAAAGCAACACAAACAAATGTCCATTTTGTAAAGCGAGAATATCCTTCAAAAAATTGAATTTCAAGTTCTTAACATCAAAGCTGTAAAACAAATACCAATAAGGACTGCAGTTGCCTGTGAATGTAGAAGACGACTAGATTCAGTGCCTGCCCGATCTGGCTACAGCTGAGCACTGTGTTGGGCTGCCGAGGAGTATGAGATGGGACTGCCATCTATCCACTATTTAGTTTCTTTTTCTCAGATACATAGCTCCACAACATTGTCATTAAACCCACACCTGAAGTTTTGTGATTTTTCTATATAGACAACAAAGTGTCATTTTTTGAAAATGTAACTTCTAAAAATCAATTTGAATTTAGTGTGGATTCTTATTAAATTGTACACATACATTTCTTTTCCTTTTTTTGTCCTGTAATTGTCTAGCCAGGCAAAACCCTCAGGAGTCACACCTTTTGGGGATTAAGGGTCATTTTATATTCAAATAATACCAGCATTTTCTTAGTACACTGATCTTTAGATCAAAAGTATGACTGGTAGGTACTCCATTAAGAAGCATTTCCTCTAGGCAGAGTTCATTACAGTTCCTCCCCTATCTGTCATCACTCCCAAAGTGTAACTTTCTTAACAATAAAATATTTCAAACTTTGTTGTATGCTAAGCTATGGAACCTGTAATAATTCCCATGTAAACTATTTGAAATTTCCATTTTGAAAAGTTACGTGAAAATGTTTGTTACTTCAGGACCCAAGTAACTAACACAGGATGCAAAGTCAAATTCTCATTTCATCTAACAAATAAATAATAAATCTAATAAGTACTAAATGTACTAGTGTTCTCCCTTTAATAGTATGCATTTACATTTACCTAGGCGCTATCAATACGATATAGATCTACTCAGTATTTATTATATAAAAACGGTAATTTGAGGTAAGTGAAGGCAAAATCACAAATGCTTTTTGTTGTTTTTATTTTTATTTTTTATTTATTTATTTATTTTGTGGTACTGGGGATTGAACTCAGGGCATTCTACCTCCGAGCTACACCCCCAGCCCTATTTTTTATTCTTTATTTTGAAATAGGATCTCACTAAGTTGCGGAGTGCCTCACTAGGTAGCCAAGGCTGACCTCGAACCCGGATCCTCTGGTCTCAGCCTCCCAAATGCTGGGATTACAAGTGTGCACCACCATGCTTGGCTTGTTTTTATTTTTAATGAACTGTATTTTATATAATAGTAGGCTCCACTGTTACATATTCATACATGCACATACTTTGATCATTTTCATTCCCCGGTACCTCCCTCTCCACTCCCCTATTCTCTCCGTCTGTTCCCTGCTTCCTCTAATCTACTGGTCTCCTTTATATTTTCAAGAGACCACTCTCCCCTTTTTCATTTCTTTTTTTCTCTCTAGCTTCCACCTAGGAGAGAAAACACAAGACCCTTGACTTTCTGAGCCTGACTTATTTCACGTAATACAGTGCTTTCAAGTTCCACTCATTTTCCTGCAAATGACATAATTTTGTTGTTGTTGTATTTTAATGGCTGAATAAAATACCACATCTTCTTTATCCATTCATCTGATGACAGACACTAGTCACAACTTAAGGGTACAGTCTCCAAATTCATGATTTTTGTAAGGTGTTATTTTTCCAAGATGGTAGCAACATTGTATGCCTTATTCTGAAAAGCATCCATTCCCGGACCCTTCCCCCAGTCCCATGGCATCAATATAACACAGCAGAACTGCCCAGATGAATTCTACAAAAACAACTCAAGAGCGTGACCTCTTGGGAGTTAGTTCCATGGCAGCCATTCCATGGGGGATAACAGACCTTTGTTGATCTTGTTACAATGGATCCTTTAGACCAGCTCGTCTACGGTAATAAAATATATTCCCTGCTCATGAGACAGAATTCTCCATAAAGTTTTCACATCTCTGCTATTTTCAGAATACTCTGGCACTGGGTGGTGGATAAAAACAGCTCTTAAGCTGTAGAAAGTCATGGTGCAGCACAGACACCACCACAGACTGTGGACTCATCAGAAAGATGTACATGTGGAATTACACAGCATGTCAGGGGCTTTGAGTACCTTGAGACCTAACTGGGGGGTCCTCAGGGGTTTGGTGGGCTTTGTAGGAATCCTAAGTTTAGGGCAGAATTCCTAACCACCCCCTGCACAGCTGTTAAAAGACTACAGAAAACAAAGCATCCCAGAGCAAGGCAGTGCACATACAACGGTCCTCTGGGAGCCAGCCTAGAGGCGTCCAATGGGTAAAGGAAGACAGTTTTAGTGAAAAGTGGTGGAAACTTGTGTCAAACCAAAAGCCCACTGCTACTTTACTGGCGCCCTTTGTCTTATGGGCTCCTTGAGGCCAGGGATGGTATCCAGCTGCTCTACCCTTTCTTGGTGGTAAGGATGGAGGGAGGGTCGCACCACCTTCTGGAACTGGTCCTCAGACCTGGAGAGACGTGACTGGGAGACACATGGAAACTCCCAAACAAGCACAGAGTGATGTACAAGGTAGAGCAGCATTCCCCAGGAATGCTAGAGCAAAAACAAAACGAAGATGAATGAACAACAGGTTATAGGGATGATAAACGGAATTTAAAGGGTGGGGAAAACAGGGGAAAGCCAGCTTTCCCTAGTGTAGCCGGTACGACGCAACAGAAGTCAACTGTGCAACTCCTGCTTCCTCTGCCGCTGAAGACAAACACCTTCAGACTGGGGAAGTATGAAAGAGAAATGGAGCCTGGCTTAGTGGTGCACACCTGTAATCCCGCTACTTGGGAGGCTGAGAAAGGAGGATCACAGGTTTGAGGAAAGCCTCAATGATGTAGCAAGACTCGCAGCAACCTAGCGAGACCCTGTTTCAAAACAAAAAAATAAAAGGGCTGGAGGTGTAGTTCAGAGATAGACCACCACCGGGTTCTATCCCTAATAAACACACACACACACACACACACACACACACACACACACACACACTCACTCACAGGCACTCTGTGTAATTGCCTGGGTTACATATCCAGAAGCATTTATAGATATGAGAAGTACTACAAAAATTTTAAACAGCCTCTAGAAAAAGCACATTTTTCTCACTTCTTTTGGATTTTCAAAGTTTTGTTTTCTCTTTCGCACTTCAAAATACTTGAAGCTGTAGAAAACGAGCAAGAAAGTCCAACTACCATTTTCTCTCTGGCTTCTCCGGCTAACACAATGTATGATTTCTCCAGCTCTTGTCCCTTTAAGAACACTTTATGTGACCTAACATGATGGCAAGGGACTGAGCTTCTATCACAGACCCACAATGTACTCTGACATCATGATTTTATGTTGTGATTTCAGGAAAGAAAAATATTTACTAATTTCAGGAAAGAAACATGTTCCTTTCCTGAAATTAACAAACAATTGCGTGAATTTTGCTCAACTTCTATGTAAATCATTGCGCTAATTTCACTCAACTACTGCGTAAGAAAAGAGGAGTGAGTTGTCAGCTGGTTTTCCATGGGGCTCTTTTTAAGCCAAGTGGGTTTAAAGGCACACGATTTCATCCTGATGTTTGCTTACTTGGTTAAACATTACCACCTCTGCTTACTAAACAAGTCTAAATATACCTTCCTTCGGGTAACTAAGGAGTGTGTTGTGAGTACTTAGTTACACTGAGGTTGTTTCCAAATCAATTGACAAATACACCAAACACTTGATATGGGCCCTGAATCAAAAAGTGTGATCCCTGTGGTATAGCACATTAAGATGTCGAAAGAACTGCTGAAAACTGAAGAAATAAGTCAATTAAATAATTGTTTGGCATCAAATAACTAAACCTTTCATATTCTTCGAGTTCACCATGTGAAGTAAAATTGAATATTTCAGAGAAACATGTTACCCTTTTCCTACCCTAAGTAACAAACCTAAACTAGATTAACATTTTTAATCAGAGAGATAAAAACAATCTTTCATAGAATATGGAACTTAACAGATTTGAGTGGAAAGAACAATTTTATGCACATTAAATTAAGACCAATTTTCAAAGAACTATCAATATATAGAAGTAAAATAAAATTAAGTTTTGCTGACTATGGAATATACGAGATTATCACCCAAATGAGTTTTATAACAAATGATTTTCCATCAAACAATACAGAACACATTTATTTACCCATTCTCCTACATAAAAATACTTCAACAAGTAGTCAATCAAAATATGTTCATATGTTTATATTAAATTTTAAAACATTTAAACTCTAGCAATTTTCTTAACAGAATAGCATGGACTTACGGGTGAAACCTGTTTTTTCTCTACTTTCTAGCAAATAAAGACATATAACAGTTCTATATACCCTGGGCTTTTTCTATCCGTGTCTGAAGCTCATGAACATATTTCCAACAAGGAAACCTATAAATTTCTGCTACCTTCACATACACACAAATTCACACATTCCCCTAATCCAGACTTTGTTGCAAATAACTTCAAACATGGTCATGAGTTTAGAGCCACGTTTTTATATAAATGAAATCTACATATAAAACCCATTATAACAAAAACATGTTATAAAGTCCTAGTTTTTGAAAAGATTTTTTTTTTTTTGCCATTATGATTTGTCCAAAAACAAGGAAGAACTTTCTGAAGCATAGACAACTTCTTCTGTTGCCGCCCATCCAATCCCATCTTATTCAGGGCATTTTTCTAAAATAATATGGTAGAAGAACATGCTAAACTGGGTGTGGTGGCACACACTTGTAATTCCAGTACTTGGGAGGATCACAGGTTTGGGGCCAGTTTCAGCTACTTAGTGAGGCCCTCTGCAAATTAGTGCGACCTTGTTTCAAAATAAAAAATTAAAAATAGGACTAGGGGGTGTAGTCAAAGGTAATATGCCCTTGGGTTCAATCCCCAATACTGCAGAAAAAAAAAAAGAACATGCTATTCAAAACAAAACTACAAAAATATCTGAACTTACAATGGTCTTGTGAGTATTTTGACTATTTACAGGATATGTTTGTGTAATGTCAAACAAAAACATATATTGATAGTCATAAGGAAAAAGAGAAACTCAATGCTTATAAAATTGTGCAATAGAACATACACACACTTGATGTGCATAAACAGAAATGATTAAAAATAAACACAATATGGTAAAATGTGTAAAAACTACATTAAAATATACAGGGTGAAAATGTAGCAACTCATATGAAGGGCTTGACAGAATTTATTCAGATATTTCTTCTTCAAGGTTATGATACTCTAGATATAGTTAGTTAAGGCTTTCAAAACAAGCAGGATGAGACCAAATCTACGAAAGCTCTTTCAATACCTCTTTAGAGGCTTATACCTAGTAACCAATTAATAATCTGAAAGTTTTCCAACCATACTCAGTTCTTCAATGCTTATTTACAGTAATTATCAAGTGCAATTGTCATTTAGAAAATCTGTGTTCCAATAAATTCAATTAAGATAATTCTGAGTAATTTGAAAAGGTTCCAGGAAAGGAAACTACATCTTGCCAAAAATACAAACTACAATCAAAACAAAAGTTTGAAAGAAACACTAACATGGTCTTAAATTTGAACCTCCAAGAAAAGCTGCTATTCATGCACAGGTGGTTTCTACTGCAGAGGAAATGCTGGAATTACCCTATATTCATGATCACTGGCTGGCAGAAATTTTTCAGAAATCAACATTTTAAGAGTTAGCAGAGAGCCAAATGTGTAAGAATGCATGCTTCAGTGTAGATTCTACTAGGATGCTACAGCCTTTGACAGAAAAATCTAAGCTTATTCATCAAAAATGACAGTGGTGACCTTACACAACAAGTTTTCTATTTAATTGCCACTATTTCCAACCTAGTTTTAAGTCTCTCATTACATGTTAAACATGCAATTGCTTAAATGATAAAATGTTCATTCTTCTACAACCATATATACTTTTTTTCTAATAAGGATATGTCATGGTATGTTGGGTATGAATTACAACAAAGGAAGTATTTCACTGAAAAAAGCAATGATATGAGCACATTTTAAAATATTTTTGCACAAAGCTGTCTAGATATTAAATAAATATCAGGTAGGAATATACTAGTAAACATCAACTAATTTACAGTGGTAACAACATTACTTATTATAACTATTTTTCATAGTAGTAAAATGTAAATTTAGCTATCATAAAACAAACAAAACTGAGAGGTATAAGAACAAATGTACTACTACATCTCATTTGGATAGTTAGGACAGAAAAATTCTTCTTAATGCTCTTTGTATCATCATGTGACGCTGTATGTTTCACCAAACAAGAGACTTAGGGTACTGTAGAAATTGGTGAATTTATTCAATATTAAAGAATTCTAAATAAGTAAACATTAATGATTCTGAACCATGAATAATATATGGACTCCAAATATACTGATGTGTGTCACAATATAGGTTTAAATTTTTTCCATAATTTGTGTTTGGATATATAATGACAACATGAAAACTGACATATAATGTGTTAAGCATTTGTTCTATTTGTGTGTTTGTGTGTATGTGTGTGGGGGGGGGATAACTGGGAATTGAACCCAGGAGCATTCTACCTCTAAGCTGCTATACCCCTAACCCTTTTAATTTTTACTTTGAAACAGGGTCTCGCTACATTGCTGAGAGTCTCACTATATTGCTGTCCTCAAATCTGCAATCCTCCTGTCTCAGCCTCCTAAATAGAGATATTATAGGCATGTGCCACCACATCTGTCTGCTTCATATATATTAATTAACTCATTTAAGACTTTACGATTGTACTCAAAAGGCACTGTTACGGTCTCCAAATAATGGAAGGTGATACGGAAATTCAAACAAGTTCATATGCCAGTGGTCTATGGCTAAGCAGAAATGTCGGGGTTTGAACTTAATTGGGTTCTGTAGTCACTGTATGGGGTCCAAGTTACCCTGCTTCCTCTGCACTATACATAGGTTCAGGTCTCTGCGCATGATATGTAGAGTAATAGGTAGTTTCAAATTAACCCAGATTCAAGGGCCTACAGAAGAAAAGGATCAGACCAATGCAATGAAGAACCATTACTTCTAAGCATAATTTTAATAAATAGTTAAATACTATCTTTTCCAAACATGAAGGCATATTTGGAGAAAGGAACAACTACAATCATTATCAGCAGCCTCTTCTCCCACCATGAGAATCTTTAAACTACTTGGAATTCCAAGTTCCTGCTGTATTATCCACACTACCATGGACCTGGGGTTTTGTTTCAAATTCACAGAAGAATAGCACATGAGTCACCAACCACAGATTCTACTCTGAATCACACTGTGCGTCTGCAGGAAGAGAGAGGAAGGGGCAGGTTAAGGAAAAGAGGAAGTAAGAAAAGAAGGGCAACAGAAGCAGAAGAATGGCAGCAGCACAGGCAGATGTCCAGGTGCAGCCGCAGACGCAGAGTCCCCAGGAAGATACACAGGGCAGCGCCCCTCGGACGCCCTGCCAGGAGGTGGGCGTGGGCAAGAGTTGCAACGCGATGCCTCTGCATTCTTTATGGCAGCTCATATTCCTAAAAACACACTGACGGCCAACAAAATGTTCTTTTATATTCCTTGGGCTTTGGCTCTCCTCACTGCTAGATCGAATATATGATCTTCTACACAGCGATCTGACAGATGGACAGTATCCAGCAACCATTACTCAGCAAGTCCTATCTACCATAAACATCTCATTCTGCATCTAAATCAGCCTGGTGTTTCAGGTAGGAACCACAGAGAACAGTTCCACTTTCAAAGAATTGTCCAACTACGAATGCAGAGCTGCATCACTGTATTAGACAAAAGAATAAAAACAACCAAGGCAAACAAAGTGCAATTCGATTTTTATTTCCTTCGTTCACAGTAATATGTGAAAACACTTCCTAAGAAATCTGAGTCAAGTATTTGTATGTTTATGAAAAATTAACAACATACAGTCTTTTCTCAGAAAAAGCCTATGTTTAAAATTGTAAAGATTTAAGTCATTAATTTGAAAACTGTTTCTAAAATTTTAAAACCTTCCTTTGTTAAATATAGTTCCATACTATCAACTTAATTTATAAATATGATGATATGTTTTATATTTGGGATGATATCATGGGAGATTGCTCGATGGTATGTTCGAACAGAGATATAATATAAAAAATGTATAGACATTTCTCTAGGAAACAAAAGACATAGGAAACAACTGTGGCTAACACTGCATCTCAAATATTTTTATTCGTACTAAGTTATATAATAGTATTAACCAGTTGGAGAATCTCTCTTTTGGGACTGAGGAAATATGTGGAAATTTAAGTACTAGATCTCTACTATAATTATTATTTGTTTTTATGAGTTCATTACACAGGCTGTTGTAAATGTCTATATGCATAATTCAGTGGTAATCAGTGGTATTTATCTTGACTAAATGATAATCTACGGATTGCAGGGCACTTTTGAGTTCAGTGGAATTCATCTTCAGTTCTGGAAACTCTGCTGTAAGAATAGCTATAAAGAGGTTGCCAAGAGAGCACTTTTACTTGTTTGGTTAAAACCTTATCTACTTTATTCAGTGAGTAACACATCAACTCCACTTCCCTGGAAATAATGTCCTGCCCTTTGGCTCCTAAGTTTGAGCCGTCCCTGGTTTGAGTGCTCATGGCACAGAAGGGAAATGCCAGCACATGTTCTTTGGCTCTGGGGGTTCCAGCCACTGAAGAGTGACTACTCGATGACTTAGAGCTGGACAGTCACTGTGGTGCTGCTGGGAGACGCTGGTGGCTGACACTGATGACAGACAGCAGCTCAGAGGTTTCCAGATGAAGATGCCCCAGAGCGTTTTGATTTCATAGTGTCATCGCTGGTGAATACTTTTTAATAAACAGAATGGCCCTTCTCCATCCATGCCCCCTCAAAAAAAAAAAAAAAAACTCACATATTTTATAGGACTTTCAAAAAATTAAATAATTTGCAAGTAATACAACACCATACATAGTCAATTTAAAAATAACAGCTGAGTTTGTAAGTGCTCTTGTTATATAGCTAGGCAACTTCCCTCTTTGAATTTGTAGTTATTTTTAAGTTTAAGTGTTTATGAAACAGGAAAAATAAAGGGTGTGTGTATATGTGTGTGTGTGTGTGTGTGTGTGTGTGTGTGTGTGTGTATGCATCACTGGGGGTTGAACCCAGGGACATTCTACCTCTGAGCTAGACTCCCAACCTTATTTTATCTTTTATTTGGAAACTGGGTCTCAGGTCTTGCTAAGTTGCTGAAACTACCTTGAACCTGCAATTTTCCTGTCTCAGACTCCCAAGTACTGGGATTATACTTGTGCGCTAACATGTCCAGCTTGGAGAGGCTCATTTTAAAAATAATCTTTATGTGAAAAAGATGAATATTAAAGCATTTACATAAGAAAATGATGTGTCATTTTAAAACAAATCTTCAAGCCCAAGTCCCAACCAAAACAAAAAGAAGTGGGGGGAAAGAGGCATTAAGATTAATAAATAAAATAATGCTATTAGCACAAAAAAAACCCTTATCACTAGACTAAGTATATTACAGTATTCACTCCACTTATGTACATGTTTGAAAATTTTCATTTAAAAAACTTATTTAAAATATAGAAAGGTGGAGAGTTTTGTATGAAATCACTACTTCCCTAAATTAATCGAATGACTTAAAATATCAAATACAGACTATTTCTACTATATTCTCATTTTGAAATTTACAGATTTAGTTATTTTAAGTAAATACATAATATATCTTCAATTGTATTACAGAATTTTCAACATTGATTTTTATTCTCTTTCCTACATCAAACCAATGTCTAATATTTTGCAAACTATTTCTTCACTATATCTCAAGAAAACTCTCTTTTTTCATTATCCAAAGTAGCTAATGTTAGTAAGCAATTAATTTAATGCCCCTCGTTTTCCTAACAAGTAATAAAACAAGGAAGGTTGACTATGGCTTTCAAAATCTTGCTCACCTTTCTTACTGGCTGTAATATTTGTTTCTTCATTATATGTGTGCGTGTAAATTGCAGTCTTGCACCTGCTATAATCCACTCTTCCCCAAAGCATCAGATGACTACATTTCCAAAATATCACAATGAACTAAAAAATTCCTATCATTAATCTTCCAACATGGACCACTTAAAAATAAGTGAGGCATTATACCCTACTTCAGTTAAATTTTCCATGGCATCTACATTCAAATGGAAATGTGTCTGCCAGCTTATTAGGTGCTGAGGATATTATTTTATAGTCTATGGAGCAAGATGACTCAGAGCAAAATAAGAAGAAAAATGGAATAAAATTAAATGCTATAAAAATCAACTTAGAAAAGTTACATGTGGTAAAAGATGTATACTTTCTCTCAAAGCTATGTCTTGAATCAGAAATGTATTTATTATTTTTAACACCAGAATAAGACACTTCTGATGGTAATTAATTCAAGGATGGAAAGCTATAATTCAATATTTAAGGAGCAAGAAGCCCTCTAGCTATGAGTAGGAGCTTACCTAACAGCTCTTTAGCTACCCTGTCATCTCCAAAACTATTCTTTCTTTTTCTTTTAATTTTGCTGTTAGTATGTCACAGAATCTTAAGAGTTAAAACAGGATTTAGAAATAGTGTGAGATAACCATCTCACTTTGTTTAGGAAGAAATGAAGGCCTACAAAATGGGGTCCTGTCTTCCTCCTAGATTGCAGCAAATCTAGGGCTCCTTTTTGTGTTGTTTTGAAAGTTTCCTTTACATCTATGAGTCTAAGAATTTATTTTTATCATATATGTATGAGTATGTATACAACCTTTGCCATTTAAGCTAGTATCAGATCTCAGAAAGGAAAAAGTCTCTTTGGAGTTTCTGGGAAAAAAAATCATAAACCTTCAGCTTTTTAGCCTTTTAAAATATTGTAACAGAAATGCATAATTAAAATAATGCATTTCTATATATACCAATGCCATGGCTATGTCAGTTGTTTAGCAACTGTTCTTAAAACACAAAGTAAAACTAAGCAAGGGCTTCTCAATTCCATTTTCAGAGGCCATAGTTCTTGAGAAAAACAAAAGCAACAATAACAAAAAACTACCTCCTACCAAAACAAACTTAATCATTAGTACAATGTTCTTAGCAACCTCTATATTGGTTAGGGAAGATAAATCAAGTTTAAAGTCTCAACTATACTAATCTGAGGTAATAAAATTTTAGAATGAAAAGGCTTTAAGACTTTAGGCCAAAAAAGATATAAATGACAATATTAGCCTATAAACTGATTTGCCTTATTGTGAAGCAATGAGGAAGTACTAAATATTTAGATTGGCTCTTGGCTGAACCATGAATAGAATATTTAAGTCATGTGATAACTTTTGACTTAATTCATCCAGGGATAAAATGAATTGCAAACTTATAAAAATTATCAGGAAATAGTTTTTAGGTCATATATCCATTTTACTTTCAAATTCATTCAGTGATAACACAGTTTCAAGACAACTGATTAGGAAATTTATTTCAATGTGTATTTTAATGGATGTTAAGTTCACTAAAGGTATGACCTACGTCAGTTTCAAATTTCTATTGTACTTAAACACTTTCTATATAAGCCACTTTCAACTATTATAAGTTTGGCCATGTAAAGTGACTGATAATGTCTGAAGAATTTCCCAAAAGAGAGATCAGTCACGAGAGACTGAGCTCAGAGTAATGGTAGACAGATCAACATGCCCACAAGGCAGTCCATGTCCATGGACATCACAGTACATTGTTAACCAAAGTCCCAACACCAGCTGTCTTGGATCTTTCCTTAAAATTCCAAAAGTGGTTATATCTGCAAAAGGCAAGACGAGTGAAGAAATGACAAACTGGGCCTCTTTTCCCTGTTGCAATGACAAACTGACTTTGTATTCTTCTTTAATCTCTCTCCTTGTGTCTGACAGATTTCTCCCCATCATCCAGGTTACAGGCTTTTGTTAAAACTTGATGTTACTAGTTTAAAATATTTTTCAAGAAGCTAAATCACGTTAGCAGGACCAGGTTCAGAAATTGTTCTGACATTGTAAATATGTTCCAGATAAAATGTCTCAAAGGTATGTATATGTTTATCTCCAAATCAATGTGTCCTCTCATGAGTCAGTTGGGATGATAAACGTGGGACACAGTTACAGTTTCTGTTGAACAATTCAAAGGACACATCTGATTAACTGATCACCTGCATAGCAGGTAGGTTTCACCTTTCACACCAAGTCTGATGGAGGAGGGCTTCCAAACTGATAGCAGCCACATAATGAATGTGTCCCTCCAGACCTGCACGGTGCTGTACATGTGCTGCACATGTCAAACCATCCTGGCTTTTACTAGCAACTACAAAGCTCACATTGTGATCTCTTGCTGAGATAACAAAAACACAACGTCATTGTCAATCTCACTATAGCCACATTGTGCACAGATGTCCCTGGTCTTAAGGAATTTTAAATATAAAAGAAGTAGGCCCAGCAAAACAAAGATACTATAGCTTAGGCTACGAAACAGATAGAGACCATTACCACAGTCCTTATTTCATAGTGTAAATTATCAGATTAATTTAGAGACTCTATTCCAGGTACTGTATGTGAAAAATATGAAAAATATGGGCATCTTAAATCTATAATATATTGTGGGAACAAAATCTACCTACATTATATAATTGTGCCCTACATGAGAGATACACACACACACACACACACACACACACAAACACACACATATATATACATGGGGGGGGGTACTAGGGATTGAATACAGGGGCATTCTTCCCTGAGCTATACCCTCAGCCCTTTTATATTTTTTGTTTTTTGAAATAGGGTCTCACTAGGTTGCTGAGAGTTTCGTTAAGTTGCTGAGCATAGTTTTGAACCTACAATCCTCCTGTCTCAGCCTCCCAAGTACTGGGATTACAGGCCACCACGCTCAGCTTTGTTTTTTTTTCTTTTGTTTTGTTTTTGGTTTTGTTTGTTTTGGTATTGGGGATTGAACCCAGGGGCATATTATCTCTGAACTATACCCCCAACACCTCCTGGTTTTTTTGTTGTTTTTTTTTTTAATTCTGAAACCTTGTCTCCATTGTCTAAGTTGCTAAGGCTTCCAACCTATAATCCTCCTGTCTCAGTATAATAGGAGGTTTTGATGGACTCTGGCTGCCATGTTTACAGGGGTTATGTTCCCGGGACATCAGCTTTGTGATGAGTTAATCTTGTTCTTTTTGTATCCTTTTATTGGTGCATTGTAATTATACATCCTAATGAGGATGTATAATATTGCATCCTAATGAGGATGTATATTGCAGTATTTCCCTCCAGATCCTCCCCTTCTTCCTCCCCTTCCCCATACGTCATTGAGATTGAGATTGATAATTTCTTTTTTTTTTTTTTTTTTTTTTTTTTTTTTTTGCGGTACTGGGGATTGAACTCAGAGGCATTCTACCTCCGAGCTATACCCCCAGCCCTATTTTTTATTCTTTATTTTGAAACCGAGTCTCACTAAGTTGCGGAGTGCCTCACTAGGTAGCTGAGGCTGGCCGTGAACCCGGATCCTCCGGTCTCAGCCTCCCGAATGCTGGGA